>APFE030665455.1:1505-25093 GCA_000404065.3 Pinus taeda
TGTGTGTGTGTGTGTCATGAACTTGCGTGTTCAGAGACGAGAGACAGAGTTATATAGATAGAAATTGTGAATTCAAAGTGTTGCAATGTAGTTGAGGGGAGACTTTGTTCTAAGGCTGAAATTCCTTAGCTGTAATTGTGTTGCGTATATTATAATAAATATGTGTTGTGTGTTTACAGCGTGTTTGTGTAGTATGTCTCTTTTCAACTCTGTTACATATGTGTGTGCTGAGGGTTTAGTTCCTAGATTGAGAATGCATTGATCAATGATCGATCACAAAAGGGCGAGCAGTGATCCAATGGAATATTGTTATATGTGAATATTTTTATATATATGCATTTCCTATGTGAAAAGGCATATGGCAAAGAAGTGTGGTGGAACTGTGTTTAACACAGAATTCCTTCAAATGGAGGAAGATTAGATTAAGGAGGAAACAGGCAAGAATACATAGGAACCATTCAATCTAAATGATCAACGATCGAGATCCTTTATCACATTAGCGACAAAACCTTTATCGCATTGAAAAAACTCTTTATGAGTTATCAGAACTGGAAGTTGTAACATTGCGATTACGATAGCCGATTAAGTGGAAACAATAGGATCAGCTTCAAGATCGATGGTCGTGATCTAGTTTCTAATCACAAATCGGGGAGTTCAGGAGACAGCGTGATGTGTGATATTTCTGATATGCTACGGTCAGCAATCAGAAGATCAGGTGTATCGGGGTTCTGAAGGAATAGCACTTAAGGTGGCAGACCCGACGATATATGGATTCGGGTCTATAAGATCTGAAATATGGTTATGTGTGCTAGAGCAGGTTTTCCTTTGTTTCCTTTGTAATGCCTTAAATGGTGGAGACCCCGACTTTAAAGGAAAGTCCCGATATGTGTGTTGACTAGGGTTTAAGGCTCAACTCATGTTTGGAAGCTCTTGATAGTGTAAAAAGCCTGATAATTTTATATGGTGCTGAGTCTAATGTAAGTCCACACTTAAAGGCTGAAGGCCTTATGAATGCTTCCGATAAGGCTTGTGGGCCATATCCTATAGGCCTCAAGATCGATTTATTTTTAGGTAAAGGGATTTTGATTAAACCCTAATTTCTCTTTTCATCCTTTGGTATCAAAGCAAAAGAAGATTCTGCGTGCAAGAGAAGGGTAAGGGTTCCAGAGAGAAAGAATAAGGAGCATGAGGTATAGTTGGTTAAAGCTAGATATTCTATGGTCTTACTGTCATGCAAATAGCGACAGCCGAAGGTGAGAAGACTGTAGCAAACCTAGAGCATGGAATGCTCATATGGTTTGAGAGGAGATAACCTGAAGGATGCCAAAAGACCGAGTGAGGAGGGCTTGGTGAGGTATCATGCAGCAAAAGGAGACTGTTATTGCAGAGGGTTGGTTGTAGCTCACAGAAGACCATGGAGAAAGTTCAAATGGAGAAATACAGTGGGTAGAATTGCAAAGGACAAGGAGAAGCATATGACCAGGAGGTCATAAATTTTTGTGCCTCAGGAGTCTAATGCAGGAGCATCCAACACCCTTAGTCAAAGGGAGGAATCTAAAGCAGAGCAAAGAGGAAGATGTGGACCAGGGGAGAAAAACAAGGAAAAATCTGTTTTAAAATAGATTTAAAGATGGAATGGATAAAGTCTCGAGGAGGTTAATCAATGTAATCTGCCATGTGCTATATGCATGTATGCATATGATAACTTTAGGGTTTTTACTAGAGAATTGATGGATCCTTCTATGATCCAATCCAACAATGCTTCCATATATATATATGTGTCATGAATCTACGTGTTCAGAGAGGAGAGACAGAGTTATATAGATAGAAATTGTGAATTCATAGTGTTGCAATGTAGTCGAGAGGAGACTCTATTCTAAGGCTGAAATGCCTTAGCCGTAATTGTGCTGAGTATATTATAATAAATATGTGTTTTGTGTTTACGACGTGTTTGTGTAGTATGCCTATTTTCAAATCTATTACATATGTGTGTGCCAATGGTTTAATTCCCGGATTGAGAATGCATTGATCAATGATCAGTTGCAATAGAGAAAGCAGTGATCCAATGGAATAATGTTATATGTGAATATTGTTATATATATGGATGTCATGTGTGAAATGTATATGGTAGAGAACTATGGTGGAATTGTGTTTAACACAAAATTCCTTCAAATGGAGGAAGATTAGATTAAGGAGGAAATGGGTGAGAATACATAGGAATCGTTGAATCTGAATGATCAATGATCAACATCCTTTATCACGTTAGTAGCAGAACCTTTATCGAATCAACATAACTCTTTATGAGTTATCAGAACTGGTAGTTGTAACATTGCGATTGTGATAGCCGATTAAGTGCCAATCGTCAAATCAACTTCAAGATTGACTGTCATGATTTAGTTGCTGATCAGAAATTGGGGAGTTCAAGAGATAGCACGATGTGCTATATCGTTGATATGCAAAGGTCAGTGATTGGAAGATCAAGTGTATCGAGGGTCTGATGGAATAGCGCTCAAGGTGGTGGACCTGAAGATATATGGATTCGGGTCTATAAGATCTGAAATATGGTTATGTGTGATGGAGGAAGTTTTCCCATGTTTCCTTTGTAATGCGTTAAATGGTAGAGACCTCGACTTTAAAGGAAAGTCCCGATATGTGTGTTGACCGGGGTTTAAGGGTCAACTCATGTTTGGAAGCTCCTGATATTGTAAAAATCCTGATAATGTTATATAGTGCCCGGTCTAATGTAAGTCCACGGTTAAAGGTTGAAGGCCTTATGAATGCTTCCGATAAGGCTTGTGGGCCATAACCCACAGGACTCAGGATCAATTTCTTTTAGGGAAAGGGATTTTGGTTAAACCCCAATTTCTATTTTCATCACCATATCTAATTGGTCTCAACTTTTTACCTTCCCCTTGTAGTCTTTCTTTGTTGATATACAACCAGACTTGATCACCAACTTGAAAACTATGCTCAACATGATGCTTGTCATGTCGTGCCTTATACGTTTCTTGGCTTCTTTTCAGCTGTTCCTATACTTCCTGGTGAATTTCCTGGATTTGTTCAATGAACTTGGTTGCTTTGTCCACATCACTATGTCCATCAACTGCTATGTCTTTACTAAAGACCAAATCCAAGGGAAACTTTGTTATAAAACCAAAACAAGTCTGAAAAGGAGATCTCTGAGTAGAAGAATGTTTTGCATGGTTGTAAGCATGTTGTACATAACACAAATGCTCATCCCAAAGTTTGGGATGCTTGCTGCAATATCCCTGAAGCAATTGTATCATTGTCCTATTGACCACTTCTGTCTGACCATCTGTTTGTGGATGGAATGTCGTGCTCTTCTTTAACTTTGTGTCCATTAACTCCCATAGATTTGAACAAAATTTCCCAACAAATTGAGAATTCAATCAGATACAATAGAAGTGGGTAACCCAAAATGAACCCATACATTTTGAAAGAACAACTTTGCAGTTTGTTCAGCTGTGAGCTATTTATTACATGGTGTCAAAATACACATCTTACTGAACCTATCCACAAATACATACAAACAATCCCCTAACAAAATCCATGGAAACACTTTCCCAAGAACGAGAAGGAATTGGAAGTGGAGTATACAAGCCTAATTTTCTATTACTTGGATTACTTGCAGCACACATAGTACATCCTTTAATATATCTAGAAACTGTCTCATTCATTCATGGCCAATAGCAGAATCTTTGTAATTGTGCAACTATTTTACTTACACCAAAATGGCTTGATATGAGAGAAGTATGTGCTTCTCGAATTATATTAACTCTTTCATTTTGTGGAATGCATAACTTTCCCAAATGATATAAGAGTTTGTCCTTTATGTAATAATCCAACACTTCTACCTACTTTCCATGACTTAAAGTTGCATATACATCCTTAAAATCTGCGTCTTGAGCATATTGTTCAATGTAAATTTCATGACTTACCGAATTATGCTTAAGTATTGTGGATGCATTTATAATTGGTCTTGTTAACATGTTTGAAACCTTATTATCTATGCCCTTCTTATATCTAATAACAAGATGAAATTGCTGTAGAAAACCCATCCACCTGTAACGTCTTAATTGTTGTAATTTAGTTTGTGAGTGTAAATATTGAATTGGTTGATGATCTGTACGTATGATTGTTTCTTTACCCATTATCTAATGTTTCCACTTTTTAACACTCTGAACTAATGCATACAATTGTTTATCATTTGTAGGATAGTTAACTAGTGTTGATGTAAATGTCACAGAATGAAAGCATATAGGCTTTCTATGTTGCTTCAACACTTCCCCCATGGCATATTCACTTGCATCTGTCTTGATCTCAAATGGATGCTCAAGATCTGGCAGTGCTAGTACTGGCACTGTACTGATCCTTTCTTTCAATGTGTCGAAGGCTTTCTGTTGTTTTTCTTCCCACTTAAACACCTATTTCACACTTGTCAAAGCATGTAAAGGAGCTGCAATCAAAGAAAAGCTAGCTATAAACTTTCTCCAATATTGTGCAGCCCCTAAGAAACTTCTAACTTCTGTAGCAGTATTGGGCTTAGGCCAATTTACAATGACTTTGACCTTAGAGGGATATATCTTCAATTCACTACCCCTACAATATAACCCAAATAATTCAAACATGTTCTACCAAATTCACATTTTGATAGTTTTACATAGAGATTTTCTCTTTTCAAAACATCTAAAATATGTTTTACATGCTTTACATGTTCATCCCGTGTTGTACTAAAAAATATAATATCATCTAAATATACTATTACAAAATCATCATTGAATGGTCTAAATACATCATTCATGACTCACATGAATGTAGTTGGAGTGCTAGTTAAGTAAAAAGGCATAACCATCCATTCATAGAGTCCTTGCTTCGTTTTAAAAGTAGTCTTTGATACATCCTGTTCTAGAACTCTGATCTGATGGTAGCCACTTTCAAAGTCTAGTTTAGAGAAGTACACTGCATCTTTTAACTAATCTAACAAATCATCAATACAATGAAGAGGATAATTATTCTTTATTGTGATTTTATTTAGTGCTCTAAAATCAATGCACATTCTCCACAAACACCATATTTCTTTCACACTAACATAATAGATGATCTGCACAGTGATGTGCTTGGTCGAATAAACCCTTGATCGAGCAACTCTTGTGCCTACTTCTTTATCTATGCATTCTCTAGAGCTGATAACATGTACATTCCAATGTTAGGTAGTGGAGCATCTTGCTACAAATAAATCTCATGTTCTATATCTCGCTTGGGTGGAAGCCTTTTAGGCTCTTGAAACAAAATATCATAATCATAAACAACTTTAATTAGATCTGCTTTTTGTTTAGGATTACAGCCTTGGAATGCATCAGATTTATCAATATCCTTTTCTTTTACAATCATACATAAAAATTGCTTACTTGAATTTACAATTCTTTTCATCTGTCCTGAATTTATGAAAGAGAAGTTATCTTTGAGTTTATGAGCCCTTACAATATATTCAGTTCCATCCTTAGTGAGTTGATACTTATTTTTAGTTCGATAGAAGATAACATTTCTATCGTACAAGTATGGAATTCCTAATAAAATTCCACATATGTCCAATGAGACTATGTCTAATTCAACCTCATTTACAAACTTTAACCCAATAGAAAAACATAGTTTACATTGTTTCATAACTTGTAGCTTAGTTTTATCACACACCCAACCTAATGGATATGGATTTTTATGAGGTTTTGTTTCTAGACCAAACTTCTTTACAATTGCTTTAGAAATCAAATTAACTTGTGACCCATTATCAAATAAAGTATCAATTTTAGTATGCTTGGAAATGACTCTAATATGAAATAGCTCATTCCTTTTCCTCTCATCATTATCATTATCAACAGAATGTGAAGAATTACTTGTAGATTCTTTATAATCTTTACCTTTTATAGTTGTAGCTGTAACCGTTATCTCGTCACCTAAATCTGATCCCAAGTCCTTTTGAACAACAACAATATTCTTTGTCTTTTTACTATCGAACTTTTTAGGCTTCAATTCTATATGTAATGACTAGTAGTGTGCCTAATCATGCCCTTCCTTCTTACAATGAGTGCATGAAGGTTTATCCTTCTTCACAGTGTTTATTTTTCTCTCCTTCCATTTTAGTTTCTTCTTGCCTTTATTCTTACCTTCAATAGGTTTGGATGATTTCCCAACATCTGGGGTTACAGTTTTACCTCTAGCTTCTAGATGAGTTGCTTGAACTGATACATCATCTAAGCTAGTTCGATTAAACATAAGTATAGTATGCCACAAATAAATATGAAGACCACCTATGTATTTTAACAATGTGTCTAGTGAGTCTAATGATATGCCTAGTGTTAAAGCTCTCTTATAGAATTCTTGAGTATAACTCTGAACACTTTGACCTTTTAATTGATGTAGTGTTTGCCAACTCATCATTGCTTGTTGCATATAAGCCAAAGGATAAAATTTCTTTTTAATGGTAGACACAAATTCATTCCAAGTTGAAATGATTTTACCATGCTTTTGGAGTTCTGCTTTTGTCTTTCCTTCCCACCATACAAGTGTGATTCCTTCGAGTAAAAGGCTAGCAAGATGGATCTTCTTCCTTTCTGAATCAACTTTATGCACCCTGAAATATACATCAATTTGCCTTATTATCAAGCTTTTCAGCATTAAGTTCTCCATCATAAATTGGCAAATCAAATTTAACATCTAATTTGATCAAAGAGGATTGAGGTAAACTCCATGGAGTTTGGACTAAGCTAAGGAGTTTGAGGTAAAATAGTAGCATATAGACTTACATACATCAGTATTTGGGTCTCATGTTGGAGACCAAGGATATGTCCAATGGAGACAGATTGTTTAACTTCATGCAAAGATTGGAGTCATGGGCATAGATAGAAATGAGAATAAACAATGTTTAGATACTTATAAAAGCCATCATCGTAGCAAATAAGCTCTTTGATTTTCATGCAAATGGAAAGTCATAAGGGAAAAATTAGGGTGGTGATAAATGCAAGAAGAAGGAAAATAAAGGAAAAGGGAAGTCTTTGAAGTCCATGGAAGCAAAAGGTATCTATTATGCAATAGGTAGAGAAGCCATCTGTAGGAGTGATGTAGGCTTTGGGTGTAGTTTCTTCGAAGGAGGCTACTCAAAACCATGAACATAGCAGGAACTGATTAAACTGTGAGAATATGTGTAGGTGGGTGGAAAAAAATTTCTTTGATAGATACTAGTGCTACTCAAAAATTCATGAGGGAGAATGTAGAAAGGAGATTGGGTTTACATATTACTCTAATCCACATTTCCTTCAGAGCAATGAATTATGAGGATAAGAGTCACTGGGATAATCATATGTGTTCTAGTGAAGATTAGAAGTTGAAATGGGAAGATTGACTTCACCATCATTCAGGTTGATAACTATGAGGTTGTATTGGGATAGGAATTTCTAATGCGAGGGAGAGATGTTCCTGTACCAAATTTAGAGTGATTGTTCATTCTTTCAAGGGTAGAGCCTATAAATGTTTGGTGTGTAGTCCATCTTAGATGGAAGTTCTAGAATCAAAACTATTCATGTGGAGGAGAGACAATTTGTTGATGAGATTATTATGAGGTTGGACCATGTAGATTCTACTCTTCTATGATAGACAAAGATGATGATTGATTTGGTAGAGAGGATTTGGAGTCTTGCTAGGAACGTTGAGATGGTTGATGCTGAGACTTCAATATCTAGATATGTTGAATTTGTTGACATATATTATGAGGAGGGTGATTTGATTTGGGATCACCTTGTTGATGATGATGGATTCAAAAGGATTTCATTTGTAGTCTAAGATGAGGTTCAGGATGATGAACCTTCGTATTAACCATCAAGTATAGAGCTTGAGGATTCAAGTGAGACAACTATAATAGAATATTGGCTTGAGGATCTAGATTTGGAGACATTGATTGAAGAGAACATGGGTAGGATAGGTTCCTACCCCCCTTTTCTAAGATACATTTCAAGTAGTTTTGGAGGGTTCATTCCAGAAGTAGGAGGACCATTTCTAGGATTGGATAGATATTATTCGAGAAAGAAGAGTAAATCTTCAAGAGATGGAGTTGGAGTGTGGAGAGATAATCCTTGAGGCTACCCGACTTCATATTCTTTGTGAGATCTTTGAGATGGGTTGATTATTAGTTTCTTACGGTGACGTGTCTAAGGATATGTGGAGTTCCTGAAAAAGGTACTTCCTGATGAGCATATTTAAGATGTCAGATGGCATGGAGAGATGTGATGGTGTTTACATTTGATTGAGTGAGGTGAGTTTTCATGGATTTGGTGCTATGATTAAATTAGATACCAGATTAAATGATGACAGAAGGGGATCCAAAGCATGTCATTCTTATAGGAGCATTAATAGAGTCATAGAGGTGAGTAGTGTCAAGAGATGAGTATTCTTCATAAAATTGATGAAGTTTTGAGGTTGTTTGATGGTAAGAGGTGTCAGTTTAATGAGTAGTCTTCTTAAGGTTTTAGTTCCTTTTGTGATGGAAGGTTTTGCATGGGAGGTTCATTATTGAGCATGACAACATTTTCTTGGTGGGCGAGCATATCAGGCCTCTATGAATAAGATCCCATGAGCAACCTGAGCTAGACAATACAAGTCATGAGGTGTGATGACCATTACACATTTTGTGACATTTATGTAATATTTTGGGTGTTGTAGCATAAAGGGACTGAGAGGACCCATGTTAGCATGAGAGTGCCCACACAAGGTGCTTGAATCAACATGACCATACCCAAAATTTGGTTCCCATGAGTTGGTATGAGCCCACCCAATATGATTGAGGTAGAACAAAAGGCACTTGAACTAACTTGGAATGTGCGCATAGGATGGTGCCCAAGTTGGAACAATTATGCCCAATGTAGTTGTAGATTTTGAATTTTAGATTCAAACTAATCATGTGACATATTAAAACATAAGACAATAATATCCTCTACTCTTCTTAGAGGAAACCAAAAATGATCAATGAAAACAATAAATAGAAAGAGGAAGACTATCAATCGCACATAACACAATATTTCTATGGGGAAAATAACTACTCAAAACCCTGACTACCTATATTTCATTAACTAGAAAATCAGAGAAGAAAATGCAATGTTTTTTTATCCTGAACAATTCCTGCACAATTATGATCTACCTCTCTGCCTCGCAAGCTAGCTCAAGCCAACACTTAGCCAATTCTGATACCTTCTAAGCCCCTACTTCCTTGCCCAATTTCTGAGAGAATTTGACCATATTTAATTGGGAAATCCTTCCTCAATAACTACACAATCTAAACATAGGTCCTCAACTAATTGCATGCACCATCTGTACAACTCGGAAAATTATACAACTAATAGTACATTGTCCTTGCACACTAGTATCAACTAGATCTTCCTTTGAACTGACATGCATGAGTTATTTATGATAGAATCTTCAGTTAGCTGGTGTGGTACTGGGGATATACTGGTGCACTACTCCACTACTAGACCTCTACTAGTTCCTCCAACAGTTAGAACTAGTTTAACTTAATATAACCCAGTTAAACTAAGTTATCTAATTACAAATCCAAAGAACTCAACCTGGGCCCCTAAACTTTAGGGATCACCCTACATGACTCTAGATAGACTTCCAACTCAAATTTCCCAAGTCAATTGAGTCAATTTAACTTAATTAACTATTACAAGTTTCTATGAGAATATAATTAAAATTTTAATTCAAAATTTAATTCAAGGACAAATTAAATTGGAATTTCTTGTTCCTACTTTTAACACTCCCTCTCAGCAAGAAACAGATTATCAGCTACCCCGATCCTGTTTATGTGAAACTTGAATTTACATCTTGACAATCTATTTGTCAAGATATCTACATCTCACTCCTTTGTGGGAATGTACTCCAATAAAATAATCCTCCTCTACACACAATCTCGAAGATGATTATACTGGATATTGATATGCTTGGACAGATCATGAAAAAATGGATTTTCAAAGATTTTGATACAACTCTTCTTTTCACAGTAAATCACATTTGGATCCATCTGCCGATAAAACAAGCCAACTTGCATCTTCCTCATCCAGATGGCCTCATAATCTAATTGACTAGTAGCCATGTACTCTGCCTCTTCTGAGCTGAGTGCAACTAATCTCTGTTTCCTGCTATACCAAGAAACAACTGCTAACCCAATACTGAAGATCCCTCCTGATCTTCTCTTCCTGTCGGATGGAGTCCCTACCCAATTTGCATTGGTGAAGCCTTGAAGCTTAACTCCCTTTGTTTGTATGTGCCATAAACCATACTAAGTAGTGCCTCTGACGTATCTCAACACATGCTTGGCCACCCTCCAATACAACTTGGTTAGCCTAACCATCACTTGACTAAACTAGTTAACTACATAGCACATGTCTGGTCGTGTGTTCACAAAATACATGAGTGAACCCACAAGCTATCAGTAAATGGTAACTTCCACTACTTCACCGGAGGTAAAATCCTCATTCCTCCAGTTACCTAATAGAGGAGTTTCCATGGGTTTACTGTGCTCCATGTGGAACCCTTTCACTATATCGTTGGCATACTTTCCCTGAGAGACAAAACATTCCCCATCACCTTTCCATACTTGATCAACTTATCATCACCTATCAGAATCAAATCATCGACATATAAAACAATAATTAACAATTATCTTCAACCACAATATAGTAAAGGTTCGCATCTACTTCAATTTTGGTGAAGCCCAACCCAGTGAAGTAGCTATCGATCATGGTGTACTCTCGATCAAAGGTCTCAAAAACTTCAAGCTACTCAATATACACCTCTTCATCAATCATGCCATAAAGGAAGGTTGTATTTACATCCATTTGATGTATATTCCAAACCATCTGTGCTAACAATGCCAAAATGGATCTGATTGATGAGACCTTGCAACAAGAGAAAATCTCTCATCCTAATCAATCCCCTTCACCTGAGAAAATCCTTGGGCCTTGAAACTAGCCTTATGTTTCTCCACACTACCATTTGCTACTTGCTTTACCTTGTAAAGCCATTGGAAACTCATCACTGACTTGTCCGCTGGTATTAGGACCACATCCCAAACACTATTGCTGACAATGGAGTCATACTCCTCAATCATGGCATCAACCCAAATCAGTTGTTGCACTACCTCCTAAAAATAACATGGATCTATCTCAACACATCCCCTCATTAGAGCCATGTATCCAGTGTACCTCTTTGGTGACCTCTTCTACCTGCACTATGATGTGGCTGCTCCCACATTCTCTCTTGCATAATGAAATAACCTACCAGCCTCTGTGGTGTGCTTTCCTCCATCTCTGGAAGACTTTGCCTGAGTGGATGTTTCCACTCCTAGATCATCTACATGTGCCTTCCCCACATCAATATTGTAGGTTCTAACCCTGTACGGAAATTACCTGCATATGAATTCTAAAATAGAAAATAAACAATGCGAGAGCATAACACATAAAACACATATACACATAGATTTTCCCCTAGATCCTAAAATCGGGACTACCAGCTTGAAATTTCATTATCTTCCTTCCAATGTTATAATACATATTTATACATGCCGAAGCATTCAATACCATGGACCGAAAACCATAGCATCCAAAACCATGGAACAAAAACCATCACGTCCAAAAACATGTGTGAAAATCATGCACAAAACCATAGGTGGGTCTGCCCAACCTAACATAGGTTCCAAAACCTGGACCCCATAGAGTGGGGTTACTTGCACCCCTAAAACCCCCTGTCACCCCTTTGCTATGCAATCGGTGCAAGGAAGAGGGGGCTCCACCCGCCCTCTAACCTTGTGGTTAACCACGTGGGCTAGTCGTGGAAAGAATATAACACAACCCATCATTCTCCCACTTGTTGTTTTCTTTCCATAGGGGGCCACAAGAGAGCTTAGTCATTTATCCAACCCTGAAATGGCCATTGTTTCTCTACACCAAGAGAACTTCTCAGAGCTCACATATTTTGTCAATGCATCTGTAGAATTCTTCAAAGTGTCCATCTTTACTAGCAACACCTTTTTTTCTTCTATCATATCCCTCACAAAGTGATATTGAACATCAATGTGCTTTGTCTTTGAATGATATGTAGAGTTATTTTCCAAGAAAATTTCACTTTGGCTGTCACAACCTATCCTTATAGATCCTTGCACTAACCCCATACTTGAACACAATCTCTAAAACCAAACTGCTTCCTTGCTTGTATGTGGCTGCTATGTATTCTGCCTCTGTAAGTGATGGTGCCACTACAGATTGTTTCTTACTCATCCAACTGACTGCACCTCCAAATAGGTTAAACACATACCCACTTGTAGATCTTCTCTGATCCAGATCTCCATCCTAGTCTGCATCAACAAAACCACGAATATCCAACACTTTTTCCAATCTTGGTCTTCCTTGGTAGCACAAACCATAATCACTAGTGCCATGAAAATACTTGAAAACCCACTTTACTACTATCCAATTCTCCTTTCCTGGTTTTGACATAAACCTACTCAATACTCCCACTGCATGTGCAATGTCTGGTCCAGTACAGACCATTGCATACATCAAGCTACCGACTACACTTGCATATGGAACATGAGACATGTCCTCTTCCTGTTCTTGTGTCTTGGGACATTGTTCAACAGATAACTTTACACCTACAGGAATAGGAACCTTCACCGATTTACTATCCTGCATACTAAATCTCTGCAATATTGTCTCGACATACTTCCTCTAGTTTAACCAGAGTTTCCTATTTGCCTGATCCCTTTTAATTTCCATGCCAAAAATATAGTTTGCAGCACCAAGATCTTTCATGTTGAATTTGGAGGACAATTGTGTCCTAAAATCTTGGATAGTTTCTTTGTTATTTCCAACCAGCAACATATCATCCACATACAAGACCAGATAAATAACACGGTCACCAATTAATTTAAAATACACACAATGATCTGCTTTGCTTCTGGTGAAGCCAAGTCCCCGTATAAATGTATCAAATTTCTGATACCACATCCTTGGTGACTGTTTTAACCCATACAGAGACTTCTTTAACTTGCATACCAGTTCTTTCTTACCCTTCGCCGCAAACCCTTCAGGTTGCTTCACGTAGATTTCCTCTTCCAGATCCTCATGAAGAAATGTTTTCTTCACATCCTTCTATTCTACCTCAAAATCAAAAGCAACAACAACTGATAAAATTAATCTAATAGAAGTTTCCTTGGCAACAGGAGAAAAAATATCACCAAAATCAATTCCTGACACCTGGGAATAACCTTTTTCTACCAACCGAGCTTTGTATTTCTCCACCTTTCCTTCTACATTTGTCGTCTTCTTGAACACTCATTTGCTGCCAATGGGTTTCCTTCTAGTCGGCAACTCCACCAGATCCCAAGCCTCATTTTTGTACAAAGATGCCATTTCATCAACCATGGCCTCTTTTTAGATTTTTCCATCCTCTGAATCTACTGCTTCCTTCACAGTTCTGGGATCATCATCAGTAATAGATAAGGCAAAATTTGAATAGAAGGTAGATGGACTATACCTTTCTGGCTGCCTTCTTTCTCGAACTGATCTTCTCACACCCAGAGTTTGTGGCTCTTCATCTTCTGATTGCTCCTCTGTTGTAGAGTCTGATTCTTCCTCCTTTAGCTCAATCTCTATCTTCTCAGGTTCCTTTGGTTGGATGTTAGGCCCCTATACTACTAGTGTAACCCCTTATTATTATTATTACAACCCTCTTATTATATTGATGTACCCATGTAGTGCCCATATTGTTACTATTGTGCCCCATAGAAGCCCACTATTGTTATTATTGTGCCCTTACATTATTATTGTTATGTAGGCTCTGATTATATAATGTCCCCTTAGACGCTTATATATAGAAGGGAGGTCTTTTCATTTGTATCATCCAAGAATTGTTCATTTATGTAATGTAAAGGAGGTTTCCCCCTCGAAGAGGCTGAATTCTAAGGCATTGATCTATCTTTTCTATCTTTTCCTGAGCTGGTTTCATAACATTTGGTATCAGAGCTTTGGATTCTAGGGTTTCACTACTCCAAACAGGTCATCGTGGCATTGTCGCTATAACTTTTTTTTCTGCGATGTTTCAGAAGTCAAAAGAAAAACCCATTTGAGAAGACATCGCGCTAAATCTCGAGTCAGAATTTCAGAGCTTGTTGTGCTATATTTGCGGAGATATGAATTGAGGAAGTTGGTCCTTTTGTAGAATCCTGAATTACATTCAAAACAGGTGACCTGGGGAAAATCGTCATAACTTTCTCTCTAAGCATCAGATTGAAATTTCGTAAGATGGTATAGAAAGAGGACGACCTGTAGTTTCTTGTTTATATTTTTTAGAGCCAAAGGTAAAAACAGGGACACATGGCACATCGTACAAGTTCGCTCTACTGAATTAGTCTATAATCAGGTCACTGTGGGAGATTTGGCATAACTCTTCCTTGGAGAATCCAATTTCGATCAGACTGGTGGCATTGGAAGGAGGACACAGAGGGCTACTACAGGTCACAATTTCAGAACCTAAAGATCTGAAAGTATAGAGTTATAGTCATCTCAAGATTGTGCTCCTAAAATCAAGAAAAAGCAAGATGAGGAAGTTTGATGGCAAGGATCCGGTAAATTGGATATGTCAGATGGAGCAATATTTTGATCTACATGGTGTACCATTATTACAAAAGGTATGTATTGCATCTTCACAGTTAGAACCAGATCCATTTTTATGGTATAAAGGGCTTTGTTCTCGTAAAAGGATTGTGACGTGGTCAATTTTCACGGAGCAAAATGATAGCACATTATGAGGATACAAAGAGCAACACCTTCCTTAGAGCAACACCACAACAATTGGAAAGAGTAAAAGGGATTTGTGACATAGTGGAAAGAAAAATTATGGAAACCAGGAAACATACACCTCACAACTATAAAGATGGAAGTGTTGTTTCTCCTAGCCTTCCACAAGCTACGAAGGTTACACCACAACAATTGGAAGAAAAAAGAGAAAAAGGGCTTTGTTACAATTGTGATAGCAAATGCACTAAAGGTCATAAGTGTGTTGATAAGAAATTATTTTACATAGAATATGAAGAGGAAGAAGAAAAGGATCAAAAAACATCAAAAGAAGAGGATATATGCCAAAACCCCACCCCAGAGAAAGAAGAAATGAATCAGACCATATCTTGTAAAGCATTGGCAATAATTACCACTCCTCAAACTCTCAAGATAGAAGGACATATCAAGAAGAAAAATGTGCAAGAAGTGAAATATCACATTGAGAAAGAAGAAATGAATCCAAAAATATCTTGTAATTCATTGGTCGAAATTACCACTCCTCAAACTACCAAGATAGGACATATCAAGAAGAAAAATGTTCAAGAAGTGAAAAATCACATCGAGCATCAAGAAATGAATATGACCATATCTTGTAAAATATTGGAAGAAATTACCACTCCTCAAACTCTAGAGATAGAAGGACATATCAAGAATAAAAAGGTTCAAGCAGTGAAACATCACATCGAGCATCAACAACAAGTTCTCCAACTTTTAAAGGATAACGCCACTTCAGTGCAAAATCAAACGAAATAACAGGTAGATCAACATCCTAGTGAAAAATGTTTTGATGTAGGTGATTGGGTATTTTTACTGCTACATCTCAAGCAAGTTATTTATGAGAAGGAAATGTTGGCAATAATACATGCACTTAAAAAATGGATACCTTACTGAATGGGAAGACTCTTCAAGGATGAGGATGTGGAGGCATTGTTTTGTGCTATTTCTATTATCCAACCAAATTGGATAAACAAAGCAAGGGATGAATGGAAGAAGGAAAAAGAAGTATGGCCACTTATTCAGAAGTTGCAAAAGATCCCAATTCAAACAATATTTCCAGAAATTGAAGAGGAAGGAAAAATCATATTGGAACCTGGAGCAGTCACAGAAAGAAGAACCCGACAACTACAAAATAAATCAATTTTAGAGTATCTCATTAAGTGGAAGAACTTACCCGCTGAAGATTCCACATGGGAGGACAAGAATTTTATACAGAAGCTTCAAGAACTACTCAAGCGTTGAGGACAACGCTTTTTGAAGGAGAGGGGCGTGTTAGGCCCCTATACTACTAGTGTAACCCCTTATTGTTATTAGTACAACCCACTTATTATATTGATGTACCCATGTAGTGCCCATATTGTTACTATTGTGCCCCATAGAAGCCCACTATTGTTATTATTGTGCCCTTTTATTATTATTGTTATGTAGGCTCTTATTATGTTATGACCCCTAAGGCTCCTATATATAGAGAGGAGGTCTTTTAATTTGAATCATCCAAGAATTTTTCATTTATGTAATGTAAAGGAGGTTGCCCCCTCAAAGAGGCTGAATTCTAAGGCGTTGATCTATCGTTTCTATCTTTTCTTGAGCTGGTTTCATAACATTTGGTATCAAAGCTTTCGATTCTAGAGGTCTCGCTGCTCCAAACAGGTCATCGTGGCATTTTCGCTATAACTTGTTTTCTGCGATGTTTCAGAAGTTGAAACAAAAACCCATTTGAGAAGACATCACGCTAAATCTCAGGTCTAAATATCATAACTTTTTGTGCTATATTTGCGAAGATATGATATGAGGAAGTTGGTCTTTTTGCAGACCCCTGAATTACATTCCAAACAAGTGACCTGGGGAAAATTGTCATAACTTTCTCTCTGAGCATTGGATTGAAATTTCACAAAGAGGTATAGAAATAAGACGGACTATAGTTTCTTCTAGATATTTTTTAGAGCAAAAGGTCCAAATAGGGACACATGGAACTTCATACAAGTTCGCTCTTCTAGAAAGGTCTATAATAAGGTCACTATGGGATATTTGGCATAACTCTTCACTGGAGAATCCAATTGGGGTCAGACTGGTGGCATTGGAAAGAGGACACAGAGGGCTACTGCAGGTCATAATTTCAGAACTTAAATATCTGAAAGTATAGAGTTACAGTCGTTTCAAGATCGAGCTCCTAAAATAAAAAAAAAAACAAGATGAGGAAGTTTGATGGGAAGGATTCTATAAATTGGATACTTCAGATGGAGCAATATTTTGATCTACATGGTGTACCATTGTTACAGAAGGTATGTATTGCATCTTCATATTTAGAACCGGATTAATTTTTATGGTATAAAAGGCTTTGTTCTCGTAAATGACTTGTTACGTGGTCAATTCTCACAGAGGAAATGATAGCACATTATGAAGATACAAAGAGTAACACCTTCTTTAGAGAAACACCAAAACAATTGGAAAGAGTAAAAGGGATTTGTGACATACTAGAAAGTAAAATTATGGCAACAATGAATTCTACCCCTCATATCTATGAAGATGGAAGTGTTGTTTCTCCTAGCCTTCCACAACCTACAAGGGTTACACCACAACAATTGGAAGAAAAAAGAGAAAAAGGGCTTTGTTACAATTGTGATAGCAAATGCACTAAAGGTCATAAGTGTGTTGAGAAGAAATTATTTTACATAGAGTATGAAGAGGAGGAAGAAAAGGATCAAGAAACATCAAAAGAAGAGGATATACGTCAGGATCCAACCCCAGAGATAGAAGAAATGAATCAAACCATATCTTGTAAAGCATTGGTAGGAATTACCACTCCTCAAACTATCGAGATAGAAGGACATATCAAGAAGAAAAATTTTAAAGAAGTGAAAGATCACATCGAGCATCAAGAAATGAATCCAAGCATATCTTGTAATGGATTGGAAGAAATTAGCACTCCTCAAACTCTAAAGATAGAAGGACATATCAAGAAGAAAAAGGTTCAAGTGGTGAAAGATCACATCGTGCATCAACAACAAGTTCTCCAACTTTTAAAGGATAATGCCACTTTGGTGCAAAATTAAACGAAACAACAGGTAGATCAACATCCTAGTGAAAAATGTTTTGATGTAGGTGATTGGGTATTTTTACTGCTACATCTCAAGCAAGCTATTTATGAGAAGGAAATGTTGGAAATACTGCATGCACTTAAAAAATGGCGACCTTATCGAATGGGAAGACTCTTCAAGGATGAGGATGTGGAAGCCTTGTTTTGTGTTATTTCTATTATCCAACCAGATTGGATAAACGAAGCAAGGGATGAATCGAGGAAGGATGAAGAAGTATGGCCACTTATTCAAAAGTTGCAAAAGATCCCAATTCAAACAATATTGCCAGAAATTGAAGAGGAAGGAAAATCGTATTGGAACCTAGAGCATTCATAGAAACAAGAACCTGATAGCTAAGAAATCAATCAATTTCTGAGTATCTCATCAAGTGGAAGAACTTACCCGCTGAAGATTCCACATCGAAGGACAAGAAGTTTATACAAAAGCATCAAGAACTACTCAAGCGTTGAGGACAACACTTTTTGAAGGAGAGGGGCATGTTAGGCCCTATACTACTACTGTAACCCCTTATTATTATTAGTACAACCCCCTTATTATATTGATGTACCCATGTAGTGCCCATATTGTTACTATTGTGCCCCATAGAAGCCCACTATTGTTATTATTGTGCCCTTACATTATTATTGTTATGTAGGCTCTGATTATATAATGTCCCCTTAGAATCTTACATATAGAAGGGAGGTATTTTCATTTGTATCATCCAAGAATTGTTCATTTATGTAATGTAAAAGAGGTTGCCCCCTCGAAGAGGCTAAATTCTAAGGTGTTGATCTATCTTTTCTATCTTTTCTTGAGCTAGTTTCATAACATTGGACTTGATGTTTAATAACATCTTTCACCTCTCTCAACACCACATCTTGGTTGTACACAAGATTCCTTGTTACTAGGTTCCAAAGCTTATAACCCTTTAAACCATCCTTATACCCAATAAAGATGCACTTTTCAGATTTACTATCCAACTTGGTTCATTTTTCCTTTGGAACATGTACATATGCATCACATCCAAATACCCTAAGATATGAAAGAGAGGGTTTCTTACAAGTCCATATCTTTTGTGGATTTTTATCCTCTAACGCTGATGAAGGTGATCTATTGATCAGGTAACATGCTATCTCCACCACCTCTCCCTAGAATTCATGTCCTAACCTGGCACCATTGAGCATGCTTCTTGCCCTTTCCATCAATGTCTTGTTTGTTCTTTTTTCAACTCCATTTTGCTGAGGTGTATATGGAGTAGTCTTCTGTCATGCTATACCACGCTTCTTACAGAATTCTTCAAATTCCTTACTGTAAAACTTTCCACCATTATCTATCCTCAGCACCTTTATCTTCTTCTCTGTCTAGTTTTCCACCAAAGCCTTGAATTCTTTAAAGCTATCAAAGACTTCAGATTTCTTCTTAAGGAAATATATCGATGTATTCCTTGAGAAGTCATCTATAAATGATACATAGTACACGGACTTACCTAGTGATGGAACCTTCACAGGTCCAAACACATCACTATGCACAAGCTCTAATATATGTTTCACCCTCATACCACCAGAGGGGAAACTCACCCAATTCTACTTTGCATATACACAATTTTCACAGAAATCAAAATCTAGAGAGCTATTACTTATACCTTCTACCATACTTTTACCATGAAGTATTCAAAGGTCCTTCTCTCCAATATGTCCAAGCCTTTGATGCCACAGCATGGTCCTCTCTCAAGAGACCACTAGATTTTCTGCTCCACTTTTAGGAACCACAGAACTGTTGCACCCATCAACAAGTATGCTACCTTGCGCTTGTACAAAGTTCCAATCCAAACTCCCCGCATCAATACCAGCGCTCCTCGAACCATCTTGTAGGTATCCTTCTCGAACACTATTTTTACACCTGCATCATCCAACTTTCTTACAGAAATAAGATTTCTGGCCAATTCAGGAATATGCAGAACACCCGCAAGTGTTCTAACCCTTCCACCTTGCAACCTCAACTTTACTTTTCCGTGACCAATGATTCTAGCCTTCCTATCATCCCCTAAGAAGACATCACCACCATCATATTTCTCATACTCACAGAACCACTCTCTATGGGGAGTGAAGTGAAAGGATGCACCTGAATCAATCAACCATGCCTCATGATCTACATGTGTACTTGAAGAAGCCAAGTACACATCCCCACATTCATATGAGGTGGTTTTCACCTTTGGAGAAGGAGCATCATCAGATCCCTTTCCTTTATCAAGAGCTTTATATTTAAAGTCCCTTGTGTAGTGCCCTTCCTTTCTGGATTTCCAACACACCACCTTTACAGGTTTTCTTGGAGATTTATATCTCCCTCTCAATTTAGATCTCCCACTCGATGACTTAGTTTTGTTTCTATTCTGGGACCATTATTGACAGACAAGGCATCACCATTTTTTTTCTCCATATTTTTTCGTCTCATCTCCTCTGTCAGCAGGGATGATATTATTTCATCGAATTGCAAGTTAGTTGCATTGCTACCTATTGCAATAACTAGACTATCGCACGAATCTAGTAGAGAACACAACAAATTGACAGATGCTAACTGACTTACCATAGTATTAAATGTGTTTAGATGCTCTGTCACTGAGTCTCCATCTTTCATCCTCAGGTTATATATATTTTTTCGCAGGAACAGTTTATTCACCAAAGACTTAGAGTGGTACAAAGTCCCTAACTTATCGCACAAAACCTTTGCCATAGCTTCCCCTGATACATTCAACAATATTCAATATGATACACACAATCGTATTATTCTCTTTGCCTTCCAATCCAACTTCTTCCATTCTTCATCAGAAACTCCCATTGGTTTGGTACACGGATCTACCATGATCCACTGATCTTTATCCCCCAACAGATCCTCCATCTTGAGTTTCCACAACTCAAAACTCTGACCATTAAATTTCTTGATCTCTATCTCTCCACTGCTCGCCATATTCTTTCACCACCAAAATCGATCTCGCAGATCTCCCACTGAATAGGGTCTACCACAAGCTCGAGAAAAACCCCTAAGCAAAAAAGTTGTCCCTTTGAAGCCAAAACAACTCTGATATCAAACGTATGTTTTAACACCATACAGAAATTACCTGCATATGAATTCTAAAACATATAAAATAAACAATGCAAGAGAATAACACATAAAACACATATACATAGATATCTTCCCCTAGATCCCAAAACCTAGACTACCAGCTTGATTTTTCATTATGTTCCTTTCAATGTTATAATACATATTTATACATGCCGAAGCATCCAATACCATGGACCAGAAACCATTGCGTCCAAAACCATGGACCGAAAACCATCACGTCCAAAAACATGTGTGAAAATCATGCACAAAACCATAGGTGGGTACGCCCAACCTAACATAGGTTCCAAAACCAAAATTTTCAAGGGCACTGCCTTGGACCCCATAGAGTGGGGTTACCTGTACCCCTCAAACCCCCTATCACCCCCTTTCTATGCAATCGGCGCAACGAAGGGGGGGCTTTTTCCCCACTCTAACCCCCTAGTTAACTATGTGGGCTAGTCATGGAAAGAATATAACACAACCCAACAAATATGAGATTCCTCCTTATGAGCTAAAACCTCCTCAACTAAATGTAGCTGAAGCTCCCTCTCAAGGGAATATCTTATGGCCTTCTCCTCATCAAATTTTAGATCCCTGCGAACCACTATGATCCTACTGGTCGGTAGGTACACCTAATAGTTGTGAGGTGTATCAATGTACCCCACAAGTATCTCCAGCTCTACTATTATCTCAAGCTTCTTCCATGCATCTTTGGTTGCATGGAAATATACCAATAATCCAAAAATATTTAAGTGACCCACATCTAATCTCTTCCCTGAGAAAGCCTCCTTTGGTGTACTCATCCCATGAATTTGATGAGGGCTTATGTTTTGCAAATAAACAGTTATGTTGCATGCCTCAGCCCACAAGTGTAGTGGTAGACCATGATCATGTAACATCACCCGTTCTGCCCCTAGAATGATTTTATTCTTCCTATTAGGCACCCCATTCTCCTATGGGTTATGAGGTGTTGTCAACTCTCATCGAATGCCTTCTGTCGCACAGAAGTTTTTAAACTCATTCAACACATACTCTTTACTGTTATCACTCCTGAGAATTTTAACCTTATTTCCAGTATCTTTCTCGACCAATGCTTTAAATTCACAAAACTTTGCGAAAGTCATATCTTTCTTCTGCATGAAAAATATCTAGCATTTATGATAAAAATCATCAACAAACATAACATAATACATGTTCTTAGCCATGGATGCTGTTGGGAATGGTCCACACACATATGAATGGAATCAATCGAGGATCGTCTATGCTCGACTACCTTTGTTGTGAAAGGAATCTTTGGTGAATTTCACCAAAGCACACCCTTTGGATGTGTCAACTTGCTTTAGTGTACCTTTGGGAAGTTTAGTAGAAAATTGCTGCATGATTTTCAAAGCGCCATGATGCAAGTGACCCAACTGCATGTGCCATAACTCTCCGATTTCTCAACTATACACCTTCTCTAATTTCATGCTCAAGTTTGCACAATCTTTTACCTCCAACTTGTAGATATTATTCACTCGAATCCCTATCCTCTTTACCTGTCCTGTGACTATGTGACAAAGGAACACCTTTCCCTTACTAAAAATCACATCGTAGCCTCTATCCTCCAGCATGGAAACATATTTCAAGTTATTATTCAAACCAGGAACATACATAACATCTCACAAAGTGAGGGGAGCACTCGACTCCCTTTGAAAGGTAACTATACCAAGCATGGAAAATTTTAGGGGCTAATATTCGCCCAGTGGGCTAATTTTCTATTATTTTTCCACAAAAAGATTCGCCAATTTCCATTTTTATAAAAGATGATTCGCCCAAATTTTAGAATATATAAAATTATCTTTACCTTAAAAAGTCGCACGGGGTATATTAAAGGACTATATATAAAATGATTATAATTTGAATAATTTTAACAAATATATCAATAAACATTTTATAGTTTTCATATTAGGGATTAGTGAGATTCGCCAATGTTTTAAAGTTCAAGAAAATTTTCCATCCTTAAAATTTTCCCTGATACCAAGCCTCATAGCACTATACCTCCCATCATCACCCATCTCGATATGCATATGGAGATCCTTCTTTATTGAAGAGCTCCTTGTTACCAGTCATGTGGAAAGAAGCTCCACTATCTAGGTACCATACATTACCCATCATCAATGAAACCATACATGTGATGAGGGTAAAGTCTAATTCGAATTGTGAGGCATGAGCCTCATCTGTCGCTCCTCCAGAGGGATTCTTCTTAGACTTCTTGAGTGGACAATTTTTAGCAAAATGTCCCATCTCATGACAATGAAAGCACTTGAATTTTGACATGTCCTTCCTCTTTCCTCTATGACAAGAATCCAATTTGGAATGGGATGCCTTCCCTTTCCCTTTCTTTTCCTTTCCTACGAAGGAAAAAAATTTGATCCGGATTTAAACAGGAACGCAATAAAATATAGAGATAACCATATACACAAAGATGCAGCGGAAATAATACTTCATTTCATTAATGGAAAATACTGAAATATGCTTA
>APFE030665455.1:29064-66371 GCA_000404065.3 Pinus taeda
AAAAACTGCTAAAAATAGTAAACTGCGCTATAATTAAGGAAACTGAAAATGTTGAGGTGGGGGTCCAGGTGGACTTGGTAGGTGGCCACCAATATCCACCTGGATCAAAATTCCTCATCATCAGTCTTTGATAAGGATCTGTCTCTGGTGTTCCTATGAATCTCTTTCTATACCAAATCTAACCATAGTCATTCCCAATCTGGCAGCTTATCCCTCCCATTGACAAAGTCCCGATAACTGTGCCAACTCTTGGGAAGTCCAAGAAGATTTAGGCTCACCATATCGTCCTTGGAAACAATAATCCCGACACTTCCAAGCTCATCATGACAATGAGTGAACTTGGTCAAGTATTTTGGAATAGAGTTGCCCTTCCCCATCTTGATCTTTCTGAGTTTTTCCTTTGGTGCCAACTTCATATGGTCACTGCTATTCTAAATTATCCCTCCCATTGACAAAGTCTCAATAACTGTGCCAACTCTTGGGAAGTCCAAGAAGATCTAGGCTCACCATATCATCCTTGGAAACAATAATCCTGGCACTTCCAAGCTCATCATGACAATGAGTGAACTTGGTCAAGTATTTTGGAATAGAGTTTCCCTTCCCCATCTTGATCTTTCTGAGTTTTTCCTTTGGTGCCAACTTCATATGGTCACTACTATTCTAAAATAGGTTTGTTAATGCCTTCCACATTGAGTATGGAGTTTCCTTGCTATGGAGACTTGAGACAATGTGATGTCAAACTCCCTCAAGGATAACCCACCTTGACTTTGCCACACACTTTCTCCATTCAACCCTGATCTTTAACATTCGATGTTGGAGGCTTAAGAAGGTCTTAATCAATGAATTCATTGTGGCCATTTTCTTCCAACACTATTTCCATCCTATCCTTCTAGGCTATGTAATTCGAGTTTCCTTCCAAGGCATACTCAAGTCTCAAATTGTAGAAATCCATATTGCTGACTCTGCAGTATGAACTGCAAATTCGATTTTCACCTGCACAAAAAACTCAAAATCTCCTCTTTTATACTATCTTCAGCTCCGATACCATGTAGTCATTACTTGTAGATTCAAATTGCTCATGTGATATACTAAAACATAATAAAATAATATACTCTACTCTTCTAAGAAGAGACCAAAAATGATCATTGAAAACAATAAATAGAAAGAGGGAGAATATCAATCACACATAACACAATATTTATATGGGGAAAGGAACTGCTCAAAACCACAACTATCTATATTGCATTAACCAAAAGATCTGAGAAGAAAATACAATGCTTGTTCATCTTGAAAAATTCCTTCACAAGTATGATCTAACTCTACCTCACAAGCCAGCTCAAGCCAACACTTAGCCAATTCTTCTGCCTGCCAAGCCCCTACCTCCTTGCACAATTCCTAAGAGAATTAGCCCATATTTAATTGGGAAATCCTTCCTCCATAACTACACAATCCAAACATAGGTCCTCAACTGATTGTAAGAACCATCTGTACAACTCGAAAAATTATACAACTGATAGTACATTGTCCCTGCACTCTAGTCTCAACTGGGTCTTCCTTGAATTGACATGAATTAGTTATTTATGAGAGAATATTCATTTAGCTGGTGTGGTACTGGGGATGAATTAGTGCACTACTCCACTAGTAGACCTCTACTAGTTCCTTCAATAGTTAGAACTAGTTTAACTGACTATGACTCAATTAGATTGAGTTATTTAATTACAACTCCAAATAACTCAACCTCGGCTCCTAAAATTTAAGGATCACTCTACATGACTCTAGATATACTTCCAACTCAAATTTCTTAAGTCAATTAAGTCAATTTAACTTAATTAACTATTACAAGTTGCTATGAGAATAGAATTACAATTTTAATTCACAATTTAATTCAAGGAAAAATTAAATTAGAATTTCTTGTTGGTAATCTTAATAGCAGTCCCAAGAAACTTAGATAGAATGAACATTCCTGCCTAAATGGATTTGAGGTGGAACAAGGGTGCTTAGAATGAGAATGCCTAAATAGAGAAGGAGACAACTCGAGATTGCACAAGGCTTTCATAGGATTCAACTAAGCAAAATTTGTGGTTTCTTGCATGGCAAGGGATGGAAAGAACGATAGTCCAACTAAGCCATGAATTTTGGATTTTTCATGATGGAACCATATATAAGACAAAACAAATGGAATAAAATGAAAATGAAGGAGGCATAGAGTCACATGATAGAGTGAGGACTTCACAAGAATGAGGTGTAGGAGAAAACAAATGAAGTGCAAGTGTTATAGGCATATTTGGGCACATCAACACCAAACTTATATGTCGATGTATTAGGGCTAATCAACCCATAAAAGAGTTGTTTCATACCGTAAAGGAACATAGTCATCTGAATACACCATTCCCCAAAAATTCCATCTAAGAAACAATCCAGAAATTGCCTAAACTGAACCATACTGACTGCTCCACTAGCAAAGTGCGATGTATACTGAGTGGTACACTACCAGGGTGCAATGCATACTATTTATGCTTTCTATAGGGTGTGATGGGTGAGGATGGACAAATGTCCAGGACAATTTGTTAGTTGATTGCTCATGGAATCTTCTAGAAACTTCTCCTGTGAGACTTGTCTCTTTGAATTCGCCCAAAGATGAATAAGGGATCTAGGAAATCTTGAATCCCTTCTCTTGTGGAACCAATTGTAATAGGTGGAATGACACTAATCAAACCCCATGGATGACTCACACCCTTGCAAGCATCTATAAATGGATCTGCAATCCAAGAGATCAGAGGCTGGAATATTGTGAATTGCAAGGAAGTGCTGATAGTTTGTAATTGAGGAGAGAGAATTGTATTCTTGTTGGTGTGATCTTGCTATTTCATGAGGTGAAGAAGGATTTAAGCTGGGAGGATGATGCTGGATTAGACAACTGGTTTGTAATTCTCGTTTCTATTATTAAAGCTATTCAAGTTTCCTCCCATATGATTGTGCAATTGTGAATGTTATCATTTGTGAATGCTATCATTTGTTCATTATATATCCAATTTTGTAATGTTTATGTTCCCAGATTTAAGACATTTGTGGTTTATATCTTCTAATTTAGTAACCGAAGAACCCACAGTAAAAACCATTTTTCATCAACGTTTCAAATCACAACAGGGATCCATCATCAGGACATTCTTGAATGAATATTCACCCTAAATGTTTCGAGTAAAATGATTTCACTCCATGTATCCCCTCCGCATAGGGAAATGATTCTGGATTGAAGACATCTATAGTTTATAACTTCTAATTTAGTAACCAGAGAACCCCCAGTAAAAATTATTTTTCGTCAACGTTTCAAATCCCAACAGGGATCCATCATTAGGACATTCCTGAATGAATCTTCACCCTAAATTTTTCAAGTAAAATGATTTCACTCAATGTACCCCCTCCGTATAGGGAAATGATTCTTGATTTAAGACATCTATGATTTATATCTTCTAATTTAGTAACTAGAGAACCCACAGTAAAACCCATTTTTCATCACTGTTTCAAATCCCAACAGGGATCCATCACCAGGACATTCTTGAATGAATCTTCACCCTAAATATTTCGAGTAAAATGATTTCACTCCATGTATCCCCTCCACATAGGGAAATGATTCTGGATTTAAGACATCTATGGTTTATATCTTCTAATTTAGTAACTAGAGAACCCACAGTAAAAACCATTTTTTGTCAACGTTTCAAATCCCAACATAGATCCATCATCAGGACATTCTTGAATGAATATTCACCCTAAATTTTTTGACTAAAATGATTTCACTCCATGTATCCCCTCTGCATAGGGAAATGATTCTAGATTTAAGACATCTATGGTTTATATCTTCTAATTTAGTAATTGGAGAACCCACACTAAAAACCATTTTTCGTCAACGTTTCAAATCCCAACAGGGATCCATCATCAGGACATTCTTGAATGAATCTTCACCATAAATTTTTCGAGTAAAATGATTTCACTCCATGTATCCCCTCCGCATAGGGAAATGATTATGGATTTAAGACATCTGTGGTTTATATCTTCTAATTTAGTAACCGAGAACCCAAAGTAAAAACCATTTTTCATCAACGTTTCAAATCCCAACAGGGATCCATCATCAGGACATTCTTGAATGAATCTTCACCCTAAATATTTGGAGTAAAATGATTTGAATCCATGTGTCACGATGCTTTGACAATTCTTTGTTGCTGTACTTGTGCAGGTACTCTCCAAGCATTTTAAGTATGGGGAGGAGTCGCAGGATCTACCAAAGGAGAGAGAGATCAAGCAAGGGATCAAGCAGAAGTTCCAGGTTGGTTCTATTATATTTCTCTTATCTGTTACATATAGAAGAAATCATTGAATTGCTTTAAACTATTGTCTCTAGGGTAGCTGCCAAACCTAGAGGGCTAGCATTCTTTAGGAATACTAGTTTTCCCAGAAATAAATTGGCAACTCCACTGGGGAATGAACAAATGTTTATTTGTTGTTATTATTTGTTCTATTTTCAATTTGATAAACTATAGACAGAGTCTGAAGTCAACCAGGTAGTCTTCGAACTGCTCTTTCTCTGCAATTACATAGTAAATGAATGGTGCTTCATTCAATCTCTGGTTTAGTTTATGAATTAAACATTTGACTTAGAAGCACATCTAGATGCCCTTTTGGTAGCTCAGTAACCTCTAAAGAAATTCCATCATACTTTGCCCATCATTGTTCATCAAAACCCAACTTAATTCATTGAAAACAACTCCACATTTGAGCCAAAACCCATTTCAGTTGCACTCCCTGGACCATCACACTGTCTTCCACTGTGACTCAATATGCATAACACCTCCCAAGTGCAGTAAGTGTGATGCATCTCAATTTTTGTGAAGCCTAGGTGTGATGATTGACTGAACTCTTTTTCCATCTAGAAATTGAGGGTTTTTTGACCTGTTTTCAGTTTTGTTTGGTTGTTTTGCTACAAATGAACAATGCATCTTTATTGAAGCTTATTTGCATCACTTACATTAGCCTCAATTACATTAGGATTAGTGAATGTTTTTGTGTATTTGTTCCTCATTTACAATCCTTTGTCGAAAAGTTGTTTTAGTCGATTTGTTGCTTTGGTACAAAAAATGTTGTAATTGTTGTTTTTTGTCGAAAAGAGAAGTGTCGTAAATTCTTCTTTCCCTTGATAATCGAATGAAATTTTCTTGATGAATTTGATTTGATTTGTTTACATTCAAAGTGTCGAAAGAATTTTTGTTCAAAATTGAAAGTGTCGTTTTTTGAGTCTTCCTTTCTCTTTTGAAGAAGAAATTGTCAAACATGTCATTTTGAGTGAAATATTTCAGATCTTTTCTACATTTAGTTTTCCTTTTGGCATCTTTCACATTAGGGAAAGTGAAAAAAAATACATGCATTTGCATTTAGCATTTTTAGTTTTGTGTGAGAAAAGATGATTTAGGGAAATGCACTAGTGTGTGCTCTTTGCTCTTTGCTTAAAAGCACTGTTATCTTCTTTCCCTAGTAGCTACGATTTTTATTGCTCAAATAAACAAAGATTGTTTATCATTGTAGATTGCATCTTAGGAATTTCAGATCATCATCACATGGTGAACCATTGAAAAGCAAACTCTAAACAAGATCAACTTTAAAATAAATTTCAATGAGCCTAACAATGCTATGGAACTTAACGCAACATATCTAGAGCTCTAGGCTAGTGACGTGTTCCAGCATCGTTAAAACTAGTGGCTATCATTTTCATTGAAGGTTGGGTGATTCCTCCTCCTTGATAAGGCAAGTGCTAGCATGAACTTGTGCTCCCCATACCATCGTGTATATATTGGGATACCACAATAGGCTTAAATCCTTTATCCATAGGAAATTGAGTCTGCCACCTTATTGATCGCAATGCACTGAGCATAACATTCGAGAAGATTGACTACTGTACATAAGTCCTTGGTAATTTCTTTTTAATTTATCACTAAGGTGTATTTTTCAGTTTTGTGATTGGTTTGATATTCCCTTTGTCTAGATTTTCTAGAGTAGTCACTTTCGTTCCTTTTCGACTCTCTAAAAGAAAAGGTCCATATGAGCACTTGTCCTTTCAGGTTCATTAAAAATTGAAGGAGACTAGAGTCATATTTAGCTTTTTCTCAACTCTTAAAAACTAAAAAAGCAAAGTTGTGTCTAAGTGTCATTAAAATTAATTGAATTTAGAATAACGTCATTTTCGCCTTTAATTTTGAGTTGATCAAATAATTCGCAATTGTGGAAGAAAGTCAATCAAAACCCCATCATTCATAGAGACTAGTAAGTCAACCATGCTTGCCTCCAGAAGCGAAGCCAATCTAGACGAAGTGGTCTTGTTTAACTGAGTCCAATTAATCTAGTTTATCTGAAACTTTTGTTTCAACATCGTTAGAGACTCTAGTTACTCCAACTATTTCTGGTACATTTGCCTTCAGAGAAGAAGTTTCATAGTTACAAGATGACATTAGAGCTGATCCTAGTGTAACGGTAGACACTTCTATACCTGAAACGAATCCATCGATAGTTGGTTGAAAACCCATGTCAATTCAAACCAAGGCTACATTTGAACCAGCAGTTGTTCAAAAACCTCCCTTTGAGACTGAAGTGTATTCACCTGAACATCTAGACATTCAGTTTCAGTATTCAGAAAGTGTCACCCCTCCAATATTTGTCACTGAAGAAGCTATACCTTCTTTGGCTTCAAAAACCTTTTACGGACCTGGTGGTCTACCTCTTCCACCTGGTTTGATTGCTATAGAGGAGATAGCAGAGGATCCCCCATCTAGTACCCCATTTCATTTTGGAATTGGGATTCATTTGTATCCTTCTACTCCTGAGATTGGTTCTTTTAATCGTCCTTCATTGCAAGTTCCTGTCGAATCACTTGGAGAGATTTTGGATAGACTAAACATGTCTGAGCAACCATCAACATCTAGGAATGTGTCATTTGATGCAGCTGTGGTGGGACCTCCTACTGCTATTCCTACAATGTTTTTTGGTACACCTGAGTCATATTTATATGGTACACCATCTATTCTAGTTGGTTATCAATCACTAGTTGGAGTCCACTTAGGGGCTACTTCGGCACCATGGTATGCTCCTATTTATTCATCCGAAGTCCCATCTAGTCTTTCTTATGTTGAAACTCAACAATTTGATCCTACATACCAGTATCAATTTGGGAAAACTAGTTTTCAAAGACCGATATATCCTTTAAACACTAGACTGCCACCATATGGAGAGAAATATGCCTATTCACTATTTCCTCCTAGGGAACAACCATATGAGAGTTTCCAACAATATTCAGGTCAAACTGGAATTACATCTAGTGGATGGATACCAATATTTCCAGAACAACCAAGGGTTGTATATCCAACGCAATCGATCCGACCTGTGTCGAATATTCCCACTACACTTGCCATTACGATTATGTCACAAACACAAGCACAACCTGTTATGTCTCAACCTCAACCTGCTCCTTCTTCCTCGCAACCTCAAGTTTTGAGGCAAAAGACTCAAGTCTCTCAGGTTGTGATAAAATAGCCACTTGTCTCTACGGCTCAACCGCAACCTCAGATTAGTGCTTCTTTATTTGGAACAACTCAGCCACCAACGGGCATTGTCAATCCACAACTTGTTAAATCTTTTGATATTGGGCAATAGCAAATGGTCCAACAACCGTGGCTGGCACAATACCTACAACGGAAATTCCAGCAAACCCAACCTCAGTTTGGACTTGGTTTACAAGCTCAGACTGGATTCGATCAATATCAAGCCTATCCAAGACCTGGGCAACAAGGATTTGTAGGTTATGGACAGCTGCATTTTCAAACCGGTTATCACCAACCACACTATACTGGTTATGTCTAACAACCTTATCAAGGTTACCAGCAATAGACGCCTTATGCTGGTATGCAAAGACCTACTGCTCAGGTGATTCCATCTTATCTTGGGTATGCTCCACCCAACCTGAATTAGCAGTTGCCTTTTGTAGCAACTCTAGAATTACCAGATTTGAACTGGCTAACGAATGATCCAATTGCATATGCCCTTTGGTGGTCGCTGATTCTTCATAAACTCCCCTTTGATATTCCTAAGTTAAATGGAAATCTAAGTGAATATCCATCGAATCACGTAACGACTTTTCATTGTGGTTCTCATCTAACACTCTGAATGATAATTTGATTAGACTTCACCTTTTTCAGAGAATGCTTACTAGTATAGCAGTGAAATGGTATATTGAATTGCCTAGAGCTTCGTTTGATAACTTCACCATCCTTGCCACTACTTTTTCTAACCCACTTTCAGTTACCCATCAGGTATGAAACTGGAACAGAACTCCTTACCAATTTTAAATAGACCACGTCCACTCACATATTTGATCATATTCATGAGTGGCAGCGTCGTAATCGAATGGCAAAGACGTATGTTCCTGATCAGCTTTTAGTTGAGTGGTTTATTAAGTCCCTATTTCCATCTATCACTGATGATGTGGTGAAAGGAGGATTTGTCACTGAAGAGCAAGTCATTGCTCATGCCCAATATTTATATTTAATCTATACACAATCTACCATACTCCACGAAAAAATTCTTGACGCTCCTAGACTAGCATTTCCATTCCATCTCCTCCTAAATCGAGTAGGGACTCTCATGCCGGTCACTGTGTGATCGGTTCCTCAAGCACGCAAACCATAAGAGGTCCATATAGTCAAGCTCTTGATGTTTCTAATCAAAATGTAAATGACAATTCTCTTGCCTTGGAGATTAATATCATGTCATCTGACAAAGGCAAAAATCCAAAGCAACTAGGGGCTAGAAGAAAGGGAAAAACAATAAGAAGAAACAGGAGAATTCAACTCCTGAAAAATCATCTGAAAACTCTACTGCAACAAGGAAACCTCCTTATTATCCATGTTTGATTTGTAACGAGGAGCATTTTATGAGAGATTGTCCACATTGATCTGAGGTTTCAAAACTTTTAAAGGCTTTGAATACATCAGCGGTGTTGACTGATCCATTTCCAAACCCAAAAACTCATATGGTTGCTACCGATAATGCTTCCACATCCCAACTGCTTATGCTATCCATCAAAAACAAGCAAAATGATGTTTTGGTATCGACAAGGAGTAAAGATTATGGGAATCCATCATTGTCGAACAACCGGGCTACTGATCACCCTAGTGCTTCGACAACAACTTCACCAGGAGTTGTTCCACCCACTATTCCTGAATTAACCATTAAGTTGCCAAAGGGAGTCGTACATAAATTGACATTTAATCCTTGTGCTCGAGCTTCTCATAATTGTAATATAGTGGAGGATCTAGCTCAATCGCTATCTGCTATATCGACACTTGAGGTATTGCAAAATTTTCCCTCCCAAAAGCAAGCTTTGTTATCAGCAATAGGCGAGATCGATCCAATGGATTCCAATCTTGTGGTCTTTAATCATACTGGATATACACCATAGTTACTGACCCAAATCACTTTCCTCATACATGTAAAAGCCCTCAATAAAAATGTTCATCGAACCATTATTGATGAGGGGGCATCTACCTGTATTATGTCAATGAGTTGCTAGAAAACTCTTGGTTCACCACCCTTGTCACAATCAACAACAACACTAAAAGCATTCGATGGAAGAACATACACTCCATATGGGATTTTAAGTAGCTTGCAAGTTGAATTGGGGGGAAAAACAATAGATATTGAACTCGAGGTCATTGATGGACTCCTTGATTACAATATTTTACTAGGAAGGCCCTCAATTTATGCTATGGCTGTCGTTGTGTCTAAATATTTTTGAAATATTGCATTTCCCTTCAAAGGTGAAATAACAGTTGTTGACCAACTAGCCTTTTTTGCTAATAGTTCACAAGCTACTAGAAGCATTCCATTGATCCATGGAATCTCACAATTGCTTCAAAATGTTGGAGTAGGTCTCCTAAAAGACCCTTCCTTAATGGGTACTTTTGCCCTCCTGTGTCCATCTAGTTTCACGGAAGTGGCCACAGTGGAAACCTACATATGATATCTTCTACATCATCTGAGTTTAGGAAGAGTTCCGACTATTTTGATAGTGAGGATCATCGCGACGCGTTGCCACCAAGACCCATCAAATCTTTGTAGCAATCAATTTTTTGGGATTGTGCGGAAAACCTGAGTCTGCACTCAACAAGTGTTTTGGTAGATAGGTCTTTAGAATATGGGACCTCTTTTGATCCTTGGTCTCGTATACATTCTATAGATGAAGGAATCATCTAATCAATGATGATAGAAGAGACACCATGGGAAGATTATCATCATTGTTCCCACCTTAGAGATGACAATGAAGATTATTCAAATGACCTCAATCACCCTTCAATTGTTGATTTTTATTAAATTCTGTAAATACAGTAGATTCCAAGCGAAATCTATCCAACATTGAAGAAACTATCGCTATTAATATTTTGACCAAACCTAATATTGTAGAGAAAATTCACGTCGGTAAATCTTGTTCTCCATCAGGACTAGATAATTACTGTGCTCTTTTTCACAAATTCAGAGATGTATTTGCATGGTCATATGAAGAAATGTCAGGCATTGACTCGAGAATTGTTTAACATGAAATCAAGATGTATCCAAATATCAAAATAGTATGACAAGAGCTTCGACCTGTTCATTTGAAGAAATATGTTGCCATTAAAGCAAAGGTTGAAAAACTTTTGCGTGTTGGCTTCATTTACCTTATACCTCTCACTGATTGGGTATCGAGTATTGTTCCTATGATGAAAAAACAAGGAATGATAAGAGTGTGCATTGATTATAGGGATGCAAATCAAGAATGTCTAAAGGACAATTATCGTACACCCTTTATCAACCAGATTATTGATGAATGTGCCAGATGCGAAAACGGACTAGTAAAAAGCTGCATTTATATGTCTGTGGGGTACATTCACGTATCGTAAACTACCTTTCAGTTTGAAGAACGTATGGGAAACATTTTAGAGGGCAATTAATTACACCTTCCATGACATAAAAAACATAGTTCAACCATATCTTGACGATCTGCCTTCTCATTCGCGAAAATGGACTGAGCATCCACAACATTTGAGAGCCATATTTTTACATTGCCGACACTACAAGATACGACTCAATCCACACAAATGTGTGTTTTGTGTTGGTTTTTGTCAACTGCTTGGTTTTGTAGTTTCTAAAGACGGAATTCGACTCAAACCATTTAAGGTTCAGAAAATTCTTGACATGCCTCCACCTTCAAATTTGCTTCAGATTCAGAGACTCCAAGGGAAAGCTAACTTTCTGAGGAGGTTCATTCCAAATTATGGTGAGCTCGCTAAAGGTTATACACGTCTTTTGAAGAAAGGGGTACCCTTCCATTGGGATTAGGTTGCACAAGTTTCCTTTGATGCTCTCAAATATTCCTTGATAAAAGCGCCATTAATGTATGCTCCTGACTATTAAAAAGACTTCAACTTGTATCTCATTGCTGTAGATACAACCATCGCTATGGTTTTAGTGCAAGAAGATGAAAAAATTGAACATCCTATATATTATTGAAGTTGCAATATTAATGATATAGAAAGAAAATAATCTTATGTTGAAAAGTTGGCTTTAGCAGCCGTTCAAGCAGTACAAAGATTTCGACTATATACTCCTTCACAAAACTACCATTGTGTTAGATTGCAACCCTATGACATACATTTTGTCATGTCAATTGCTGGAGGGAAAATATTCCAAATGTATAGTCATCTTGCAGGAGTTTGATTTGGAATTCATCAAATCCAAATCAAAGAAGTCTCTCATCTTTGTAGAGTTACTTTGCAACCTTCCCTCATCCTCCAATGATTTAACATTAGCAACATCAATCGTGGATGAAACTCTATTTCTGATATCGTCAAGTGATCCATGGTATGGGGATATGCTGATCTATCCCTAGACACAAAATTTTAGGCCTAACACCTCTAGCTCTGAACAGTGATGTACTCGATACCAAGCCAAAGATTATCTGATCCTTGGTCATACACTTTATCATCATGGTGTCAATGTGGTTTTACGAAGGTGCCTCACACATGAGGAGGCCGAAAAAGTTTTGAATGATTGTCATTTAGGTGCTTGTGGGGGGCATCTATCTGGTTACGCTACTACACAAAAGATCTTACGAGCTGGTTACTTTTGGCCCACCATATTCAAAGATTACATAATTGCAGTCAGAAGTTGCCATGCTTGTCAGATTTTTGATTGCAAAACCAGATTACCACATGCACCACTGCATCTAGTCGTTGTTGTTGGCCCATTTGCTAAATGGGGCATTGATTTCATGACATGCAACCCCACCTCAGCTGGGGGGCATCGGTATATTGTAGTCGCTGTCGATTATTTTACAAAATGGGCCGAGGCGATGCCTACATTGAGTAACAACGGTGAAACAACTGCACTCTTTTTTTTCAATCACGTAGTTTCTAGAATTGGTGTTCCATAGACTATAGTCAAAGAACATGGGTCGCATTTTCACAATCATATCATGATCGAATTAACTACCAAATTAGGATTGTCCCATGATAGTTCTACTCCATATTATCCCCAGGCTAACAGACAAGTTGAGGCAATCAAAAAAGTCCTTAAGCACAGGCTGTAGAGAATTATTGGAGTCCATAAACAGAATTGGATTTTAATCCTGTACTTATCTTTGTGGGCATATAGGACTTCGGTGAGAAATGGGACCAGATTTACGTCCTTTCAATTGGTGTATGGTCCAGAAGCAGTCTTACCAATTCAGTGCGAAATCTCATCCCTCAATCTTGCAGTCGATCTGCTTACCGAAACTTCTAAAGAAGAGGCTCATTTCCTGGAATTAATCCATCTAGATGAAACCCATCATGATGCTGCATCGGCTAACGAAGCACATAAGAAACACATAAAAGCACAATGTGACAAAAATGTTAAGCCTTGTGTCTTCTCAGAAGGTGACTTGGTCTTGCTTTACGACCAAGAATCTGACAAATTAGGAGTAGGAAAATTTGAACCATTATGGATGGACCCTTACATTGTTAAATGTATATTGACAAAAGGAGCCTATGAGATAGTCGATTACGATGGGATTCCACTGTTGTAGCCCCAAAATGGGTTGTATCTTAAATGTTACTATGCTTGATTAAGTGTAGTAAACTCAATGTACATATGCTTTTGATTGCATTTTTTGAGTGTTTTCTTTTAGAGTTGTCATTTTGGTTAGGTAATCCACTTCACATTTGTTGCAAATGTCAAACTTTTTGGAACTATTTGTTGGGTACGCTGACAGAGCTAGTCGTAGTACACAGAACCTATCTTCTATGGCCTGGGCCATCTTCCCTCCAAGTGACGAGTTACTAAGTTTCAGGGGGATATGTATTGGTCTATCGATGAACAACATCGCTGAGTATAGCGTGTTGATTGAACTTCTCTCTGATGCCATTTCACATGGCATACACCGACTCATTGTCAGGCTAGATTCACAACTCATCATTCTACTGCGTACTGGCATTTATTCCCTTTGGAACCTGGCTATTCATCGCATGTTCTTAAGAGTTAGGATTTTGGAAATACATTTTGATTCCATTCAATATAAACACATTTCTAGAAACTTAAACACATTGACTGATTCATTAGCAAACTATGTGTTAAATAGACATTTGCAGCATTTGTAAAGAAAGCATTTCACATCAACATTTGCATTAGTATTTCATCACTTAGACAAAATAAAACTCCAAAAATCAAAAGTAGGTAGTTGTTTATAGTTTTCACAAAACGTTTTGTGTCCAAGACAAAATTGGTCATCTGACCAAGAAACTCAAAGTGAATGTAGAAAAACATCCTATACTAGTGATGTTGGTGATAACATATCACCACCTATGCTATCATGTGCAGGAGCCTAGTGCAACAACTCAGTACACCAGTAGTATCGCGCTGTAACCTCAAAGGTAACTCATTGGTCCTGACATCCTGAATATCGAGAGTGAGGCCCTCGATCTGATACTGCAACACTACCAGAGTCTTTGATATATCCAGATCTCGAAAGATGACCCTCCCTACAACCTCTCCAATTAGAGTGTCGTCTGCTTCCTATGGGTGTACCACTGATCGCATTCGTCCAATATCTGCACACACATATGAATTTGTTTAGTCTTGGTAACATCAAAAACACAAAAACAATATAAACTAAAAAAACAAAGATGTGGTCGAATCATTTTACCTATAGCACTCCACTTCTCACCAACTGGTAATGCAAAATCTAGATCACCTCGGAAATCCATCCCGACATATGGATACTTAGCAAACACTATCTCTTGGTGGTTGAACCACTCGAAAAAGGCATCTGAGAAGGAGATCTGTGACTGGCTGGCATATCTAGCCATAAGGTCCACCCATCTCTGCATCTGTGGTTCCCTCGGTGCATGCAATCACAGTGAAATGTTTTGAGGTTGCATCAGTGGAATTCTTTCCAAAGAAAAAGCAGTCAATATGGATCCATAACCAAAATTCATGGTTCTTCCATTCTTTACTTTGGACAGTTGTTCTTTTATGGCAGGAAGTATCGCCTCACACCAATTGAACACCTTTGGTTCCAGGCATTCCAAGGCATACTGCATGTAGGATTTGTTCACTAAATGTAAAGGCGCGCTGCCAGCCAATCTAGCAAAGGTAAATAAAATGGTCTTCAAAGGCCGATCAGTAACATCCTGGATATTAATCTTACCATCTATACTGTGTTTAGATCCATCCCTACAGAACTAACGAATGTAATCTTTCATAGATTCGCCCCCATGAGCAAATCCTGATAGTTAAAGAGGGGCACCACGCCTCCACAAACCCATCAGAAAATAAATATCCTCGACCATGAAAGGAATAGATTTACCTCTGATCTATAATACCTGGTCAATAGGATCCCAAGCATTGAGAAGATACTGCAACAAATTGATTTGTTGTCTTATGCTGGATATGCGGAAAAACTTCAGTAAACCACAGTTTCTTAATGCATCCAATGTGCCCTGGTCATGTAAAGAAATCATATTCTCCTCTTCATGTTCTCATTCATGCCATGTGACAACCATATTGATCCAAAAAATATCTGAAATGCAAACAATAAATGAGCTAGGATCTAATTTTGAGCAAAAACAGGTAAAAATTTGATGAAAAAACACCGTATAAAGTTGTCTTTTTGTTCCCATCGCACCTTGCCTTTGAGCAAGGTGAGATGCATGCTAACTGGCCTGTTGGAAACTCAATATGCATCACACCTTTCGATACAAGCTAGGTGCGACCATTGGGGAATGAAATCTTTAAACAACAAGGACCTAGAAAAGTGAAAAAACTTGCCCAGAATTGAGAAAAGAGGAAATGAAAATGAAGAGCTTGAGGATAACTCCTACCTAGTCCTGACGGTGCCGAGAATGGTCCACATAATCTCCCAAAATCGACTGGTGAAATTTGAGGGGTAAAACCTCTTCAAAACTTCAAAAATCCCAAATTTGAAATGAAACGATGAAAATGAAATGTTAAAACTACTTTTTATGTTTGCTGTTCATGTACTTCAAAGTGAAATTTTAGTTTTAGTTCATTTTTCATCCCTGTAAATGTATTTCTAATCAATTTGATGGAGTTTTGAGCAGGTTGAATGACTGATGAAAGAATTTGATGTGCTAAATAGTGAATTGAACATCTTTGACCACCAAGCAAACTTTTTGTATTCTTTTTGAACTTTGATTCAAAAATGAAAAGAAATCTATAGAGTCCTCTTTAAACCCCTTTCAAACTCATTAAAGATGAAAATATCATCGAGTGCTTGTATTTTCCAGCTCGTTAAAGTATTGGAAATGTCATCCCTCCTGTATTATTTTATCGTTTTTCGAACCTGAGGGATTACTCTACAAAAAATAACTTATGGAGTTTTCTTTTCATCCCTTTTCAAACTGTCTAAACATGAAAAGGACTAAGTTTCACTGTTGCTAGACTCGTTAAAATATTAAATAGTGACAAGTTTGCCTGAAGGGAAAATTATAGAACAAGCATATGTTATCCTCATCATGCTTGACAAAAATAAAGAGGTACTGGTTAGCAATGAATGGGGAAAAAGTAAAAAAACTTGAAGAATTTATGGTAGCAAGTCACTCTTTAACATGACACTTTCACTTCATCTCCATTATTGAGTTGGGTTGGGTTATTTCGTTCACTAGTCATCACACCATTGGTCTTTCATACCATCCATATTTTTGGGTTAACGCTACCAATTCATCTGTGTCGCTGACATGTTCAAGAGAAGTCATTCAATTGAGAAATCAGTATCTAGTTAATGTCTCATACACTGTAATACCTCCTACCTACATTTTTTCATGACCACCATTCCTGAACCTTGTGTTGTCAGTTCATTTTCACCTCCAGAAATCATTTGCTTGTGTCGTAGATGTGGGATATATCAAGGCCCTCCTATGACGAGTTGCTTCTTGTCGACATCAGCTCATTATCCAAGAAGTTGACTTAGAAACAACCCTTTCAGTGCTTTGAAGCTTGCATACATCAATGGTAGGTTTCTCACTTCTGGTGATAGGTTGACATCAATGGCCTTCGACCGAAAGATTTTCCGTGGTGTTCAACATCGGATCATGTATTCGCACCATGTGAATTTTACTATAGTACCTTGAGGATCATTATCATTATCGGTTATACCTATCACATCTGTTAACAACTCACATCATTGGCTAGTAATTAGGTGATGTCTTTCCATGTTTGACTTCATAACATCTCTTTACATGGTTTGACTTGTACATCAGGCGAAGATTTAAATGAGTTTAAAGACCTCGGATCTAGTTTCATCCATCTGGGTTGTGATATATTTAGGGATATAAAAACATCAAATGTATAAAGGCTCTACATAGATGGTCATCCTAATCATGGATTGCGACTCTATATGTGTAGAATCACAAGTCTGTATCTGTAGATGACTATCTGATCTATGTACATGAAATGAAATTTATAAAGCTGAGCATGGGAATGCATCCCTTAGCTGGATCATGAAAATCATATTGTGATGATGTATTGTATTCTAACTTATGCAAGTCACCTTCCAGTTCGAAACTTCAGATCCTCATGATAAAACATTTCACCCGACATGAATATTTACGACCTCATGCTTTAGGGGGCAACTGTTATAGACATATTTGTGCACATCAACCCCAAACTTATATGTTTTTGTATTAGGACTCATCAAGTCCTAAAAGAGTTGTTTCATACTGTAAAGGAACATAGTCATCTGAATACATCATTCCCCAAAAGTTCCATCTGAGAAACGATCCAGAAATTGCCTAAATTGAACCATACTGACTACTCCATTGGCAAAGTGCGATGCATAATGAGAAGTACACTGCCAAGGTGTGATGCATACTATTTAAGCCTTCTATAGGGTGCGATGGGTGAGGATGAACAATTATTCGGGAAATCTTCTAGAAACTTCTCTTGTGCCACTTGCCTCTTTGAATTCACCCAAAGATGAATAAGGGATCTAGGAAATCTCAAATCCCTTCTCTTGTGGAACCAATTGTAACAAGTGGAATGACACTAATCAAACCCCATGGATGACTTACACCCTTGCAAGCATTTATACATGGATCTGCAATCCAAGAGATCAGAGGCTAGAATATTATGAATTGCAAGGAAGTGCTAATAGTTTGTAATTGAGGAGAGATCATTGTATTCTTGTTGGTGTGATCTTGCTATTTCATGAGGTGAAGAAGGATTGAAGTTGGGAGGATGATGCTGGATCAGACAACTGGGTTGTAATTCTCCTTTCTATTAATAAAGCTCTTCAATTTTTCTCCCATATGATTGTGCAATTGTGAATATTATCATTTGTGAATGCTATCATTTGTTCATTAGATATCTGATTTTGTAATGTTTATGCTGTAATGGATCACGATGCTTTGATGGTTCTTTGTTGCTGTACTTGTGCACATACTCTCCAAGCGTGTTAAGTATAGGGAGGAGTTGCAGGATCTGCCAAAGGAGAGAGAGATCAAGAAAGGGATCAAGTGGAAGTTCCAAGTTAGTTCTATTATCTTTCTCTTATATGTTACATATAGAAGAAATGATTGAATTGCTTTAAAATGTCGTTTCTAGGGTAGCTACCAAACCTAGAGGGCTAGCATTCATTAGGAATACTAGTTTTCCTAGAAACGGCAAGACTGAATGAATTTGAGGGAGGTGAGTCCAACAAAGGTGAAGTTTTTGTAATCAAGCTATAGGGTGAGTCAGAACAAATAAATCTGAGGGGTTCCATGCATGCTCAAAACCGTTTGAGAGAAGTGTTGAATGAAGGGTGTGAGGATTTTACTGTATGGTTTTGGACTTGGTTGAAGGAATCGAGATTTGCCTTGTTCTCTAAGAAAGGATAAAGGGCATGGATTTATGTAAGTTATAATTTGAATATATTGTAATATAATTTGAAGAAAGGATTCAAATGTCCCATTGTACAAATTTGGTGCATTTTGGTGAAATTCTATATTGCATGTATGTAATGAAGTAATGCCTCTCATGACAAAATATTGTAGCATACTCATATATGATGATGTTATGAATGTGAACTATATGTTGGACATGAGATTGTAGTTGGTAATTATACTTATGTTAATATTGGATGTTATATTCTACACACATAATATATATTAAACATGAGTAAGAAGTATAAGTACTAAAGCTATAGTTCAGGAGTCAAGTGCTCATAATTTGGTCACAACCATTGTGAGGAATGTCACTAGGGCCACACCCTTAGAGGGCCTCAATGTGCCTTAACTCGAGGAGCACTCTTGGAGCACTCTTGGAGCATGATAGTGGGGGAACCTACTCCTTAATCCTTATCACAAGGGACCATCAAGCCACCAATATTATATCCAACAACCATATATATCGGGAATTTTCGAGTCGAGACTCCACAAGGGTGGGAGAGCCTACTCCTATATTCAATAGCCACATATATACAAATTTATGATCTAAGACTCCATAAGGGTGGGGGTGTGTACTCCTATATCCAACAAAACGATATACCAGGAATCAATGAGCCAAGACTCCACGAGGATGGGGGAGCCTACTCCTTGATGTTTATCACAATCTACTAAAGGGGCACCCCAATTGAGCATAGAAATGGGGTCGGGGATCTTACTCCTTCAGCCTTATTAGAATTGACCAAATAAGCCCTCCTATGGGATTTGAAATAGGGTGGAGGGAATAACATCCCATTATGCCTACCACACATTCCTCTCACAAGGAGACCACAAAGTATATCTCATGTATTTTTCTCATGAGAAGCACACATTTAAAAGTTGTAAAGGAACAGTATCATGACACCAAGATGCTTAATTTCTTATGTAAATACTTGTCAAAAGGATGAGATAACAAAAAGAAAAAAAATGGATTTCATAGAAATACCAATTTAATATGGAATGCTTATAACATTAAATATAATAAAATCAAATTTAATTTGTGTTCGAATAATTCTATGTTAAATATTAGACTTTAGTTGTTAAAAGCTTATAAAGTGAAGCGCAATGCTAGAATTATAGAATGATGATTGATGAGCTTTTACGAAAGAGAAAGGTGGTATATCCTCATTATTCAACTTTTACTATCCTCAAACAACCATAAATTCATCATTCATTAATTATTCTAAGAGATTGTTGACATTATGATATAAGTATTATCCTTGATGGCAACTCTACAAGTCAACTTAGTTTTGATAAGATGCTAACACGAATATTCAGAGGCAATAGGGCAGTGGTACAGAGGATCAGGAAGATGGAAGGATCCATGTGGATGTTGGTGGCTAGTCACTATCCCACTTGGACCCCCACAACTATCTCTTTCAGTTTTTCAGTTTCCTAAATTGTAGCACATTTTACTATTTTTAGCATTTTTTCAAGTCCTGAACTTCGAGAGCCGTTTTGACGCCCTAAACGACATCTTTTGGGAAAACCGGGAGAAACATGGGTCATAGACTGAAGATTCTCTTCCTAAAGTTATAGTCCTCAGATATATATTTCTAACGAGCTATTGTGCGCGTCAAATAGAGATCATATGCCAAAGTTACGACCCCGAGAAGTTGATGTACCAATTTACCCAAACGATGCCCATAGTTTGGCGCTTCATCTCCTAGGGTTAGGTTTTTGGATGTTTAGGGTTTCCCATTGTTTCTCAACAATAAATAGGCTTTCGAGCCTCATTGTAACATAGTTCAGAGGCATGTAGCCACCACATCTCTTCTCAGAGATAAGCTACCATTGCCCTAGCTAGTTTATTTCCATTTTTGTTTGTAAGCATATTTTAGTATTTTATAGTAATGAAATGAAGTATTATTTCCACTACATCTCTATATTTATGGCTATCTCTGTAATTTTTTATGTTTGTGTTTAAATCTGGATCATGGAACTAAGTTCTATTGATCAGAGTAAAGAAGTTGAAGGAAGAAGATGATATAAGAGTAGTTTAAGAGATACACATAGGTTCACTTAGTCCAAGCAACGTATACACGTAGGTACTCAGAATAGAAATAGCGTATAACGTACACACACACTCCCACAAAAGGCAAAGCATGTACATGTTGAAAACCATGGTTTTGGTCTGAGGTATTTCGTCCAAGGTATCTTTGGACCATGATATTGACCCTAGGTATTTAATCCGAGGTATTTGGTCTGTGGTATTTGATCCAAGGTATTGGTCCTAAGTGGATTCAGTCCATGGTATTGAGAAAGGCCAAAAACTATATAAACAAGAGAGGATCATAAGGCCAAATGTGCAAGTGAATAACATTTTAAGGAATACTTCTATCTGAAGTATATTTTATGTTGCAGGGTTATGTTTGGGACTAGATATGAAATATTTATGTGCACCTTGAGTTCAATATTGGATCAGGATCATGAGACCTAAAATGACTTATTCTTGAATGATTTGATATTGGTTGAGGCTAGATCTAATGTTTTGTGTTTTTTTTATTCGTTATCTATCATGATCTGGGTTTATCTAAAGCCTAGAATTTCAGCAATGTTCTGAGTCAATATTTTCATATCTGTATGTAGGTTCGTCTCCGAAAAGAGCATTTACACGTAGGTTCTCTTATTTCAAGTAGCGTATACAAAAGAAAGGCTTGATGTTTAGAGATGATTGATCTATTAAATCAGTATTGCTGATTTATTGCTGCTGCTATTTTATTATTGTCTGTCAATGAAGTCTTCTTAGATCTGAATGTAAATCTAAATGTATAAGGAGGTTGATATTTGATTGATTATATAAGTGAGAAGAAGTGTTTTCTGTTTCCTGCCTATGTAAAGTTCTGTAAGTTGACAGTAGTTGTTTAGTACACTACTTGTTGGTACAGTTTGTGGTTCAGAGGTTTTATGATTAAGAATTTTTAGAGGTATATGCAACTTGGGCTAAAGGAAGTAGTGTATACACACAAGTTTTCTTCTTTGAAGTAGCGTATATAGTTTGACACATGAATTTTTGAGGTTTCATTTGGTTCTGAATGTTGATACAAGTTTCTCGGTTTAGCACAGTGTTCTAATGATAGTGATCTGATTGTTCCATATTAACTGCATGTTGGTTGATGAAGTTCGAGTTTCTAAATTTCTGATGGGTTATCAATGAGTCAAGGTCTTCATATGTCTTGATATGTGCCAGGAGCATCCAGTTTGAAAACTCATGAAACGTGGTCCTTGGTGGAAGAGTGGAGTTTTCTATAGGTTGACACCTATGTACTAGTAAACATATTGGTTAGTACAAGAGCTAGGGGGTTGTAGCTCCCTTCCAGCAAAAGTTGGAGAACACAACAAGGTTGTAACCTTCTGTAGGTAGAAGCCTGCATATTGATATGATTCTGCACTAGTACAAGATTGTAAACATATTTTCTTATTGTTAAAAGAAGACAGAGACAACAACAGCAGGTGGTTTTCACACACATTGGGTTTCCACCTTAAATCTTGGTGTTCATGTGTGTTTCCTATGTGTAATGGTTTATTATGTTTATACTACACATGGTTACTATTTAATGATTGATGAAGTACTGATGCACTAATTAAAGATCAACATATGATAAATTAATTAAATCATAAGTTTGTTGCATAAACATTGGCTGCCTTAAAGACAATTGTGTGTACATGTTAGTTCCCCTCTCTGAAGTAGCATATATAAATCTGATTATGAAATAGAAAAATTCTTTATCGGATAATATTGATTCACCCCCCCTCTTAGTATTATTTCCAACAAAGATTTATTAAGGAGTTAGAGTTTTATCATTTTGCTTTCTCTCCCAAGACAACAAGATATTCATATTTCATCAATTGGTCCAAGGGATTCCTTATTCATTAATAAATCCACCCATTATTCGAATCACTTTGGAGTTAAGGTCCTCCTTAGAGCTAAAACAAGATACATGGAATTTCATCATCTGTCAGTAGGTAATAGAAGTGGTTATGGAAACCGCAATCTTAAATTTGGCTCTTCTCCCTTCTATTCTTTTTCAAAGTTACCAACTATAGTTACCAATTCTTGCCACAATAAGAAAAGAAATATAACAAGATCTTATTTATTAGTGTGGTAGTGAAACTCATCTTAAGGTAGCCTCTAGCATGACAAGATTAGAATCCAAAGTTGATCATTAAGCATACAATAAACTCAAAAATTTTGCTTGGTTGAGTGGCTCAAAATTGTAGATCAGTTTTGGTAAAGTAGGGAGAAAAAGGTGTTCCCATTCTATCTGAAGGTGGGATGTTTATCTTCCTCTTGAAGGTTAGTGAACCCTACCATAATGGTGAATGAGATACATGATAACTACTAAGAACAAGTAACATCATTTCTAATATGAAACAAGTTAACTCATTTCCAAAATAGCACTTGTTGAGCAACGATTCTTAGAATTTGTATGGTGGAGTCACTAGCCAATCTTTGAGAAAAAATATGGCAACAAGGAAAGGAAGGATGATAATCACTTAATCATTAAATGATGTAATATCTTTAATGAGTTACCTATGAATATAAGGAAGAATACTTTCAAATCATCTAAGTGTGAATAAGCTAACTAAGCATGCAATATGAATAAGGATGAAAAATAAAACAATTGGTTTACATAACATGATTTCTTTGGTTCTTAGCTAACTTAATTAATATAAAGTGCTAAAAATGAAAGTGCATAACATAAATGGAAAAAATCAGTTTTTCTTTCAATCTAAATGAAAATGAAAAACAACAGGAATTAATGGTTTATTCTTTATTTACTTTGGTGATCATACAAAGAAAACGAGAAAGACATTGTGAATTGGTTCCCTAATTGTGTGATAACACTAAATTGTATGAATCTAGGTAAACAACAAATCCACTTTGATGATGAGATGGAAACTATGTATAGAAATAAAATGATAGTGGGTTCTAAGTGTTGGAAACAATGTTAATACTCAGACGGGGGTGGGGTGAATCAACATTAAAGCTAACTTTAACTTTTTATGCCAAATTATATTTTCTCATTCAAAAATCGGCAACCATTCATGTGACCAGTAACACCACATTATTTAACATTAATACAAATCAACACATTAACACATGCACCATGAGAAACAGACACATAAGACAAAGGTTTAACGTGGAAACCATTGTGGTAGAAAGCCCACCAAATATTTTTTGTTATTTGATTTACTTAGGAGCACCTATTCTATTACATCATTGTTTATCATGAGCCACCACTTATAAGAAGAACCAACTCCCTTTAATTGTTTGCTAGACCCACTAGAAGGAACCACCAACTCCCCCCCTTTGTAGACACTCGAACAACTCACCAGAAGCACCAAATTCATGGATTGGTTGCAAGAACTAACTTGCATCTCCTTGGATTTATGCGAGAATCAACTTGCAGGAGGCATCAACCCCCAAGCTCTATTCAGGCATCCACTAATATGGAAGCACCAACTCCCTGTATGCAGGATCCAACCCACATTCATTAAGGAACTAGTGCTCTATGTATATGGTATCCACTCTTCCTGATTTCATCTCTATGTTCATCAACTTGGGCCACTCAAGTGGCACTTACTTTACCCAATAATTTTCTTTGTTCTCCTTTGTATCCTTCACCTTGTTTAGCATGCAACACTATGTTTTATTTTCACTCAACAACAACATACATTCTTACAACTCTTAACCATTTTCTCTCAGCAACATACACTCGATTCTCAACCTATTTCCTTTTCATATGCAACCTCAACCTTTCACAACAACATATTCACACTTGGCCTCTTATCAGCAGTGCTTCACTGACAAAGCTCTCCACTGGTCTCACTTATCAATGTTGTATCCCCTCAATTGTACAACTGCAATCCTCAGTTTTTCTCGTCTATTGCATAGGCAATGATGATGTCTTTGTTTTCATCCACACTACTCACGTGTACTCAATTCATGGATTCCCATACCGCATTTACTTATGTTCTCAGACACGAAAATTGAGTTAATGCAAAGAATGGGTTTCTGAGTGTTTTCTTATGCTGAGAATTAAATCTCAACCTTACCTACACACTCAAGGAGACTACTCATCATGGCTCCCTACACTACTATTACATTGAATTTCCTAGATTTGGCAACCAGATTAAACATTGGGAATGGACTCCATTCACTCAACCATTGCAGTTGCAGTAAATCACAGAATGGGCACTTGAGTGTCTCTCCATGCTTATTAAATTGATCATAATTCTCAACTCATACTCCTGGCATGACTCTTCTGGTCTATGATCAGAGCTTCTTCACCTAACCATCTGTTCCATTTATTTTTTCATAACGTGCAAAAAATCTCAAACATGGCTATTTTGGATAATAGTCAAATCCTTGAGCTATTTTATTCTTATTGTGCATGGAATATCAGAGATGGTGAATTATCCTTGAACCATTCCCATTAAATTAGCTTTGAATTTCATAGTTCATATTACCTTAATCTAGATATCTTCACAATTTCATTTGCTTCATTTTTCCAACCTTCATTCAAATAATTTCCGACTCACTTTCATGCTCAGTGGCATTGTAACCACTCGTCCCTCATTTACCCAGTTTCATTGGCATGTTAGCTACTATGACATGAAGCATGAAGCAACCTCCTAGATCCAGTTAACGAAGTGGGGCCCACAACTGGAACTTAACAACCACAAAATGACATCCTACAGTGTTCACATGACACTTAGAGGCAGAACAACCACTCCCAATGCCAAAAACCTAAGCTAGATTTCCTTTTTAGTGACTTGGGTCACAACCTCATGCATGTCAAGGCCTCCATGTAGATATAGGCCTCTAGTCACATGCATAAGCCTGTAAGGGTACTACTATGGCCCAAAACGTCCAATTCATAGGGTGCAATCCTATTCCAAGCCACCATTTCAAGATAGCCTGCAGCCTACTTCACAAAACTCATTGATACTTTCTAGAATTATAAATAACATCAAGACAAATACATTCATACAAAACTTGATCAAGTACTTGACCTATCCAGGCCTAACAATGACAACCATTTTTTCAAACATATGGTGAACAAGTAATCTACAGGTCATGCATTCATATTTTTAACATAGGGGTCTGAAACTTATCTGAGAATCATAGAGAAGGTCTAATGACCTCTCATAATAACTACAATAACATTTTTTAGCTCATGCATTCATTAACCATTCATTAGCTAATCTCAACATATCAAGAGCCATAACTAGAATCTGTTATGGAAACATGTATAGCCAACATATAACCAGAATAATAACCATGATAGAACAAACATCAAAGACACATAATATCAAGTACAAGTACTCATAAAATAGAATAGGAAAATAACTCTTATTATCATATGCAAAATCCAACCAAGTTAGAAATTTCCATATACCACTTGATAATAGATTGGGCTAAACCAAATCTCTCTTTCAGCCAGTCACCCCCATGCCATATTCCAAGCATGAATATATCATATAATAAATCAAGAAAAACCAAAATGGGGCTTGCAGAGGCCAAACAACTTCAACCCTCAACCAGTGATTCCACCTCATGGCCATACATCACTAACACCAACTAGATCGGTCTCTACCCAAGTTGTCTAGGGCTCTTGTAAATAGTAACTTAACCTACATACTTCAAAGGCTGTAGAGAATTTATCCAACCTAGCTCTAGGGACGAGTAACTCAACCCACCAAAGGCTCCATAGTGTTTATCCCAACCTAGGCTCCAGGACTAGCTACTCAACCCAAGTTGTTCTAGGGCTTACAAAGTGTTTGTTCCAACCCACAACCATAAGGAATTACGAGCATAAACTGGAAATCAATCAAGTGGAAAACCAACAATGCCACATCTATCTAAGAAATGGTAAGGCAAGGCTAAAAACATTATCAATCCAGGCAATCCTCCATGCTAATGCCAAATCATAACCAAATAATCACATGCATATATCATGCACCCATAAATCAATAAGGAGATGATACATGCAACCTATACCTGCAAAGAAATCCCACTTTAGCTACTAATCCCACTGTATTACTTTTCTTTCCTGCTTTTCCTTGCCTTCCTTATCCAAATCCAATGTATGCTAGAGTGCTCCATGGATGATACAAGAATTATCTAAGTGTGTAAGAGTATGAGAGAGTAAGAGAATAGAAGAGAGCTCCAAACTAAAACTGACAAAAGATGTGAACTAATCCTCAAAAGCCTTTTTATCATTGAGGCCTCTATTTTCTTCATTTTCCTCTATTTTTCCTTCGATTTTCTCCACATGCATATCTGTGACATTTCATATCCACTTTATCCTATTTTCCTTTATTTCATAAATAAAATGCCAAATAATTCCTCTTTGCCTTTCTTAATGCCTTTACTAATTTCCATAACCATCAATTAATCACTAGTGATATCCAATCATTATGTTTTTCCCAACGTTCACCGTGGAATATGTATCCTATGACCTTGGTATTATTTTTATTTACATGAAAATCAACTAGGGATTGTTACAAACCCCTCCCCTTTGGGGGAGCACTATCATTGGTGTTCAATGACACCTACAAACTAGAAAAATACATGCTACTAGTGGAGATTTATAACATGGCTTGATATAGCATTTATATTATATCATACTGTTGAAGACATAACCAACATGTCATGAGTGCCATACCGCTTATTGGATCTTCATAACACAACTCAATGTGCTATTTACATACATATGCATATATAGACATAACTGAAACACAACATCAAAACATATATCAAGGCACATCTACTTAACCAATGAATAAAGAAGGATACATAGCACGCATCTAATCAACCATCTCCCATGTAGCTTCATTGGTCCCAAAGTGATTCCAATGCACTTTAACTTGATTAATTGCTGGATTCAAGAGCTTGAGCATCTTTCACTACAAAATGCACTGATGTTCCAACCATAATTCTCATTCTAGGTACACCGACAATACAAATTAGTCAATCATGTGATCGACATATTTCACATACTTTTTAAGAAATGGCACGTGGAAAACATCATGGAATTTCACTGTAGGAGACAGTGCAATTCGGTAGGCCACTGGTCAAATACTTTAAAGGATATCAAAAGGCCCAAAATACTGAGTTTCCAGCTTGGCATATGATCTAATGCTCAAGGATCTCTTCTAGGGATTGATGCACAAGTACATATTTCCCCAACATCAAAATCCTTAAATACCCTGTGTCAATCTACATATCACTTATGCATATCGTATGTTGCCTCTAGATTCCTCCTAATAACCTATATTTCCTGTTCTATCTTTGCTAACATATCCAGTCCAATCAACACCCTATTCAATGGATCACTCCATCTAATAGAATTGTTATGACTATGCCCATATAGTGCATCAAACAGACGCATCCTCAATGACTCATGATACCCATCGTTGTACACAAATTCTACAAGTGGAAGGTACTGCTCCCACATCCTCTATTGGTGTATAACATTCATACTTATCATGTCCTCCAAAATATTGTTCACCCTCTCTATCTGTCCATATTTCTATGGATGATAATTATTACTAAAGGCTATATTTGTACCTAAACCTCCAAAAAACTCCTTCAAAATCCTAGAAGTGAGCTTCACATCTCTTTCTTACACAATATTCCTAGGAATACCATGCAATCTAACTATCTCGCTAATGAATACCTATGCTACCTTTAGTTGAATTAGTTTTCTTCACTGGAATGAAGTGAGTTGCCTTAGTCACCATGTCAATCACAACCATGATGGAATCATCTTTTCTAGTTTTTCTTGGCAAACCTGTAATGAAATCCATGGAAATGGCCTCCCATTTCCACTATGGAATCAAAATCATCTGCAATAAACCATCTGGATGCTTACATTCTTCTTTTACCTTCTAACAATACAAACAAATAACAATGAACTCAACCACCTCTTTCTTCAGATTCAGCCAATGGTAAAAATTATTCACTACTGCCAATGTCTTCTAATATCCCAAGTGACCTGAATAGAACTTAGCATGAAATTTCCATAGGAAAATCTTCTTGAGCTCACTGTTGTCCAACACATAGATCATGTCCCTAAATATGACCAAACCATCTACCATGATATGATAACCCACATCTTGTTCACTCGTACCTTGTTGTTATAAAATGTGCTTAAGCTATTGGTATGGGTAATCACGTTATCGTGCTTACAAGATTCGCTCCTAAAATTCTATCCCATATGAACTCATAGTTGTAATGTGATTTACCTGTACTCTCCTACTAAGAGCATCTACAACCCTCTTCTATTTACACTAATGTACCTGATCTCGAAGTCAAACTCACTGAGCATAGCCAACCACCTAGCTTGTCTGGCATTGAAATTAGGTTGGTCGAACAACTATCTCAACCCACTATTATCATGCATCAAAATGAACCTCCTGCTAAGAAGATAGTGTTCCCACATCTTCAATGCATGAATTATTGCTTCCAACTCAAGATCATGAGTCACATAATTCTTCTCATATGCATTCAATTTCCTTGACTCGTAGCATACTACATGTCCTTCCTACATCAGAAATGCACCAATTTCTCTTTTGCAATCATCCATACATACCTGAAACTCTTTGTATGGATCTACAATATTCAACACAAGAGAATTTGTAAGAAACTTCTTCAACCTCTCAAAACTAGCTACACATTCCTCTCTCCATTCAAATATATTTCCTTTTCGCTACGATGATGTAATAGGATAATCAACTTGTGATAATTTCTTGATGAACCTCTAGTAATAAGCTGTTAACCCCATGAATGATCTAACCTCCTCCACATTCCTAACATCTTACCATTCCATGATAGCGTTGATCTTTTATGGGTCCACTACTATACCTTCCTTTGAAACCACATGCCCCAAGTAATGAACTTTTGTCTAAAAGAAACTGCATCTACTAAGCTTGGTATATAACTGATTCTCACTTAGAAATATTAACACTAGTGCCAAATGTTTTGCATGCTCTTTGTCATTTTTATAATATATCAAGATGTCATCAATAAATACTAACACAAACTTGTCAAGATAAAGACACAACACAGTATTCATCAAAGTCATGAATGTAGTTGGAGAATTATTCAAACCAAAAGGAACCACAACAAACTTGTTGGGTCTAAAATGCGGATGCAAATTAGAGTTTCATTTACTATCAATACAGGTAAGTAAACTTTGAGGATCATCCAATATATATGGACTTAGAGACAAGCTAAACTAAGTTAGGTGAATAAATATTAAAGCTCACTTATAGGAGATTGTTCATTAATATTTCTAATCAACTATTTAAACTAATGAAATTAAAGCTCTTTAAACATAATTTTGATTGATTGCATGAAATATTAAAGCTCTCTTCCAAGAGACTATTCGTTTATATCTCAAGCATATAAATAAGAAACTTAAAATAATGAAATCAAACATTAAATAACAAATCAGGTTCATTGAAGGAAACATTAATACTTTCTTACGAAAGGTCATTCATTAATGTTTCAAACATATGAACCTAATAATTTAATCTAATGAAATTCAAAAACATAAAATAAAAGTTTACCAAAACAAAAGTGTACTTGCTAGGCAATGGGAATCCTTCCAAGGATTCACAAGCACACCAAAAGAGAAGTCAAATGTAGAGGATAAAGAAGCTCCATTTTATTCATCATGATTTTCAAAGTACAATGGCTACAAGGTCATATAATCCTAACCAAAACTATTCTAAATTCTATCTAGATTAACATTACTAGATGACAATGAAGGACTAGGTTCTAAGATTCTAAAAATACTAAGATTGCAAATGAAGATTAAGATTACAATGAAAGAGATAACACTCCTATTTATACAACAGCTATAATAAAAAACTCATAAATGTAGACCCACTATTCCCTCCTTTGATCCACATATTTCTCAACCAATGGTGACACATAACCCTATCCTCCATGATCGCCTCCATGAGGTCCATGATCTTCTCCATGAGGTCCATGATCTCAAATTCGAATTTGAACATAGAGTGCCACATACAAATGCCTTGGAAGCTTCCGTTGTACCTAGACATGTCAACAAACTCATTCTAATTGTTAGGTATAATTATACAGATATTATTTTCTAAAGTTTAACGACAAGTTCACTTAAAAATACTAATAGTTAATAATGTTTCAGAAATCACAATAGTAACCCATTTAATGATGAAAGTGAAGCTGATGTAGTGACATAGTGGTGGAATAGAGGTTAGAAAATGTGTGAATGGAGTGAAAGTGGATGTATTTTAAGGATAATTCTTAGGCCCAACATACCCCCAAACTAAAGATATTGCATGTCCTCATGCAATCTATTACATTACATTTTGATACTTGAGCTTTGGCTTAAACTTTGCATGATATCATTTACTTAAATTTTGCAAAGTGTTAATGATGAATTGCAACTTGGTTGGTTCATGTGTTTCAACCATATTTTTTTTGTTGCCTTCAATTTTAATGTATGAACTTTGCATAATGATAATTTGATTTTTATTGCAAATTATTATTTTTGGAGTGCATCATGATTGGTTCTTGTGTAACAACCATGATTGTGTTGCATCTAATTAGCTTTTAAGTACTTTTTTCCAAAGCTATTTATACGCTAATATAATAGTGAATATATTTTGAAGGTATGTGTGTTTTAGAATGTGATATATGAATATGGAAAAATATGAATGTGACAAAGTATGAATGTAAATGTATCCCCCCGCCAAACTGATGGTTTTGGCAATTTTATGAAATGAGGAAAGGAAGTTTTTCCAAAGATTATCATTCTAGCTTTCAAGGAATTAAATGGTTAAAAGTTAGAAAATATCATACCTCAACTTACCCTTTCAAAAATGGATGAGAGTTGTGCATGTGTGGATACAAAATTCTGATCATAGTCTACTTCACTGGGCTATGAAAATGGTGGATGAAGTTGAAAAAGTGAATCTTGTATTGTTGCTGCATTTGCTACTAAATCTACTGTTGGATCTTCTGTTGAATGTTTAGAATCTGCTATTGAATGTGGCTGAAAATGTATAAGGCTTGGAAGGTATACAAAATTTAGAATTTACACTTCCCCCCAACCTTATTTATTGACTTGTCCTCAAGTCTTTTACATCAAAACCTAAAAAGTAATGAAAGTAAATCTACTTCCTCTACTACAAAATGATGAATCTTCAAGTTTTCAACCCTCGTTGGCACAATTCTTGTCATGTGAAAATGTTTAGGTGTCGAACATAACAAGATATTGTTAACTTAGTGGCCATTAATGGATGCCAATAGTCAACACAAGAGCTCCCATATTTGGTGTGGATGAGAGTCAAGATGCCCCTAACACATCATTCTAAGTATGAATGAATTTTTTGTTGTCAAATACTTAGAAGATCCAATGAACAAGGGACATTGATATATTCCCTTTGTTTATCGGCATGATAGCTTGCCCTTAAGGCATGCAAGATTCAAGGTGTTTTAGAAAAATATTTAGACTCAAGGACTATGGACTCAATGGTGTATGGAAGCAAGGTTTTATTTGCAAGGGTAGGAAAAAGGAAACTGACAATGAATACTTAAAGTAGAACAAAAAGCTTGTAAATGAGCTTTGTTGCTTTTATTGGTGGGTTAGGATTCCAGAAAATGTAATGAAGTGTATGTGGATAATGAGAAATGGATAATGACTCTTGCTGGGAAAAAGTGAAGTATGGCATGCAAAATCTCAGAAATAGCAATTCTGCTCCTTAATTCTGGACTTTCTGCTAAAATAGTTGAGTTTGACCAGCGTTGACCAACCAACTGTAGACGTCAAATTCAAGGGTGGATAGGTATTTCACCATCCTTGTACCTTTAGGAAAAACCCGCACGTCTTCGAATTTGCTAATCTATCATGGAACATATCAAACCATTAAACCCTTACAAGAAGTTACAAGAACTTGTAATTTTCGGGAAATGTCATTCTTATGATCATGGTCTTGTTCTTTAAAATTTATCATGAAATTAGTATTTTGAAGACCAATTGTCATCACAATTTAATCTCCTTAATGATCAGTTGATCATCCTAAACCTGCTAAAAAAAACTTGACATAAAGAACATAAGTTTCTTTAAGAAGAGATGGCCATTCCCTTCCTGATTTTTACGCAAAAATTGTATGCCAAAATTAAGCGGATTAAGGAATATCAAAAGCATAATTTTAGTCCAGTTCATGATGTTAATAACAATCTATTTTTAATAAAAATAACCATGAAAAGTAAATCAACTCCCTGTTCCATTGTGGCTCTCTTTTCTTAAGGCATGAAATGCATGATCTATCTTTTGATTTTTGTAACAAGATATGAATTTGCTATGAAGAATACTTAATTATAACATTCGGGAATGAGCTTGACGTGGTTTATCTATAGTTTAAATTTCTCTTAAATTTTTTGTGACGATGTGGCTTTACTGTTTCTTAACTTATTCAGGTTGTTTATTGCAAAGTTTACCGACTAATGTGAGCTTTACCTATGACTTGAGTGATAATATTGATGTTCTGTGGCCTTCGTCATTGTCTCTGTCATCCTTGTCTACTTGTGCTTCAGGTATTCCCGAGTAATGTGATGGAGTTGCATTTCATTATTGCAAGATTTAAAGAGAAATTATCTAGCTAACAACTGCCTATTGTAATATTCCTGATGTTGGCATTATGATACATATGTTGTACTTGATGGCAAGCCACTCATCTCTGATGATAAATTATAGTACAGCAATGTTATTTTCTGGTTCCGCGGGTGCACAGATCAAAAGATGTGGTCTTCGATAGGTTGCGCAAGAGAACCGTTGAAAAGGTGCGGATATGTTCACAGGTCTCCCGCACAAAAGGTGCGAACCTAACATGCACGGACTTTCATGCAGAGAAAAATGCGCATCTTATGTTTGGTCCATGGTATTTAGTCTGACGTTTTTGATCCTATGGTTTTGGTCTGTGGTTTTGGCATCTAAAATATTGAACCCAGGTTTTGGGTCCCTTGTATTGGTTTTCTATGGTTTTGATCCATGGTTTGAGTAAGGGTTTGCCTATAAAAAGGAAAGGAGATCCTTTGGCTAGTGACTTGAATATTGAATATCTTAAGATCTGAAATTTTGGGTGATTGGTTTGAAAATCTAGATATAGATAAAAGAGAAATCTGTAAATTGTAAGGTGGATCTATTGATAGGTCGTGATCTCTTTGGCGCATGATCAAATTTGTGGATTTGACAGTCTGTGGCACATTGGAGGACTAAGAATTTGGCTCTATACAGAGGTCCACAGGTGATCCATAGCGCAAGTGCAGAGGAACACAGCGCAGTATAAGGCGCTGGTGCGGAGGAACGCAGCTCAGAAGAAGGCGCAAGTGCGGAGGAACACAGCGCAACAGAAGGCGCAGGTGTGGAGATGCGCAGTTGAATCAACAGAGCAGGTGCGGAGCTACATAGACTCATCACGACAAAAGTGCAGATATCCATAGGTTCCCTTTGGTGAAGTTGCAGACCTTTTCTTGGAATATATTTTACCTGTATTTTACCTATTTTTGTAGAGATCTGGGTTTAAATTGGTGGCTGGTTACTGGTGATATTTTCTGGTTACTGTATTCTGAGAAGTTAATTGTTTAAAGGAGATTGGGTGATGCAAATGTACTTGATGTTTTGGATCCAGTTTGAAAATTTATGAAACATGGTCCCCAGAAGAAAAGGGAAGGTTATAGCCTTCTGTAGATCAACAGCTACATACTAGTATTTCAGCTAGTACAAAAGCTAAGGGGGTTGTTGCTCCCTTCCAGAAGAAGCTGGAAAACAGAGAGGGCTGTAGCTCTCTGCAGGTAGCAGCCTGCGTACTGGTAAAGGACTGCACCAGTACAAAATCATTGTAAGAAGAAGTTTCTTATTGAAAGAAGATAGAGACATATTGCAGCAGGTGGTTTTCACCCACATTGGGTTTCCACCTTACATCTTGTGTTCCTTGGTGTGACTGTCTATTTTGTGTTTCTGCTCATTATTCTATGGTTCTCACATACAAATTAATGACAAACATCTAATTATAAGTTTGGAAGGTATATGCAAGTTTAAATTGTCAGATCTGAAAATATTTGTATAAATTGAGAAGAATAGTTTGATAATACTGATTCACCCCCCCTCTCAGTATTATTTCTAACAATTGGTATCAGAGCGGGTCCTTCAGAAGAAGCTTGATCACTTGAAGGAAGATCTATCATCATGAGCAACTACGAGAGAGAAGCATCGATCAGGGCACCAATTTTTGATGGGACCAACTTCGTCTATTGGAAGGTAAGAGTCACAACCTATCTTCAATCTCTTGGTACAGAAGTATGGGATATCATAGATACAGGGTACGCTTTTCCATCAGCGACTCCTACAGATCCGGCTGAGAAGAAGCAGTTTGAAACAAATGCAAAGGTTGTCAATACTATATTAGGATGTTTATCTCAATCAGAATTCATCAAGGTTATGCAGTATAAAACTGCAAAATAAATATGGGACAAGATCATTCTGAGCTATGAAGGAGATGAACAGGTAAAACGAGCAAAACTTCAAACCCTTAGAATTCAGTATGAAAATCTTAGAATGTACAATTATGAAAGTGTGGCTAACTATTTCCTATGTATAGACGAGATTGTTAATTGTATGAAAAATTTGGGTGAAGAAATAAAAGAGGCTGTTGTGGTTGAAAAAGTTCTCAGATCTTTGTCTCCTAAATTTGAATCAAAAGTTTCTGCAATATAAGAAAAAGAGAATCTACAGAAAATTACCATGTCACAGCTACATGAAATTCTAACTGCTTATGAAATGAGGAAAGGGGGACCATCAGAAAAAAGAGAAGCCGCATTCAAGGCCTCAAGAAAAGGAGATTCCTATGACTCAGGACATATGTCAGAAGAAGAGGAAGAATCAAATTTTGTTAAGAACCTTCAACAGGGTGCTGGAAGATTCAAAGGTAAGTTACCTTTCAAATGTTTTGCTTGTGGAAGAGTCGATCACTATGCTACCAAGTGTCCTCATAAAGATAAGAAGGAACCTATTAGATGGAACAAGAAACAAAATGTAAATAAGAAAAGCTATTACACTCATGAAGGCAGTCATGGATTTTCAAATAGTGATGAAGATGAACAAGGTAATAATTATAGACTTTTAATGGCCTTTGAAGATGATGATTTCATGGATGCTATAGATGAAGAAGGTCTTTATGAAGAGATTTCTAAACTCAAAATTTGTTTAGAAGAGAAAAATATGATTATTGATACTCTGCAATTCCAATTGGCTGAAAGTGAAAAACATCATGAAAAGTTAGAATGTGAAATAGTGGGACTTAGAAAAGAGATTGAGAAAATTAAAACTCTTAATCTTAGATTTGTTAAAGGATCTGAAACGTTAGATGAGATTATCAAAGTACAACGTTCTCCACTAATCAAGACAGGTCTGGGACATAATCAAGAAGCATCTCAAGCAGAGAAGCCATCCGCCTCCAAAAGTTATATTGATGCAGTAAGGAGAAGTGAACAAATTTACAATCAACAGCAAAGGCACAATGCTACTCACCAGGTAAATGAGGGACATTTTTCTTCAAGAATGAACAGAGATCACCAAGTAAATCAGAGGCAATCTGCTTCAAGGATAAACAGAAGCTACAACAGACCACAGGTAAATCATTCTCAATTTGCCTCAAGAATGAATGTCAATGAAAACTACAATTGTTCGTTCCGCAGGGTTGATAATCGCAGGAATTTCTTCAATGGCCAATGTTTCTCTTGTCACAACTTTGGACACAAAGCAGCTCAGTGTGTTGGTTACAAAACTATCATGACTAGAGAAACTCAAAAACAGAGGAGTATGATTGGGATCATGAAAAAGACCTACAACAACTTTTCTACTCTTGAAAATGAAATATAATGTTCTATTTGTAATAATTTTGGTCATGAAGATTCTGAATGAAGGAGCAGGTTTCGGTAGGCAACTCAGAAGGAGAAAGCCTCAAATATCAAAACATGGAGAATGAAAGAACCACAACCAGAAAGATGTGGTATAGCCTTATATGCAGACGGGCAGGAAAATCAATGGTACATTAACAATGGATGTTCAAAACATATGACAGGTGATAAAGAAAAACTTCAGTCATATAGTGCCTCGGAGAAGGAGAAGAAGGTCTCATTTGGAAATGACACCCCTGCACTCATAAAAGGTAAAGGTTCTGTTATTTTAAAAGAAAACGTCAAAGCAGGAAATATTATGTATGTTGATGGCTTAAAGCATAATCTATTGAGTGTCAGTCAGATGTGCGATCAAGGAACAGAGGTAATATTTCGATGAAATGGATCTAGTGTTCGTGATCTTGATACAGGGGAAACAGTGATCAAAGGCATAAGAACTCCAAATAATTTATACATATTCAAAGAAGGACAACAACAATGCTATCTGAGCAAGAATGATGATGTTAGGTCCCTATAATACTAGTGATTACCCCATTACTATTGTAGTTGTACCCCTTATTAATATTGTTGTGCCCCATTGTCCCCATATTGTTATTACTGTGCCCCATAGAATCCCTCTATTGTTATTTTTGTGGCTTTATATTATTATTGTTAGGTCAGCTGGGTTATATTGTGACTCCTTAGACTCCTATATATAGAAAGGAGGTTTATCATTTGAATCATCCAAGAATTGTTCATTTATGTAATGTAAAGGAGGTTTCCCCCTCGAAGAGGCTGAATTCTAAGGCGTTGATCTA
>APFE030665456.1:0-13454 GCA_000404065.3 Pinus taeda
TTTCAAATGAACAAGTGAGTATGCCTTGTGGAATGTTCAGTTGCAGAATGTATCAAGGTTCTTCTACCAAAGGGGAAATAAGAGTGAGCCTTTAAAAGAAGAGTAATAGTACTAATCTAGTAAAGATACACAAGTATGTACATATGAATGAATCATTGATCAACTAGTGAAGTAATTCACATAGAAGCAATGATTGTTAAAACAGATACAACACACCTTCAGCGAGATAAGTACTAAAGCCACCGAAATGGGCTCCCTCTTAATCCAATCTTGAGGGATACCTACAACTTTATCAAAATAATTCAAAAATGTTCTAACAAGACATGTTAGACCTACAAACTCTAGAAATCAAAACATAAAAGAAAATAATACAAAACTAAGAAGGATATGTAAGAGAGGACTTAGTAGTATAAGTCCTTGACTTCCGATTCCTCAGTTTTGTTCTTATTAGGTGGAACTTCATCGGTAATATTTGTTTGTTCCCTATCTATCTTCTTATTTCTTGGATTCTCAAGACATTGATTCTTGTAATGACCCATCTTATGACAATTGTAACATTCAATCTTGGATAGGTCAACTTTCTTCTTTGGTCCTTTGAACTTCTTGAAGGTTCCTTTTTTTTTGTGATGAATAGGCATTAGATGTATTTTCTTCTTCATCTTCCTTCTTGTTGTTTACTAATGATATTTGGGCTTCTTCTTGACTGCAAGCATTCCACATTTGTTCAAATGTTGGAGTATCCTTCCAAGTGTTAATTCTTGATGCAAAAACACTCCAACATTTTGGTAGTCCTAGAAGATCAGTGATACGAGCTCTTTTTCTGGTACAACTTCATCTATTGCTTGGAGTTCATCTCTGATTCTAAATATCCTTATAAAGTATGATGATACAGTATCGTCTTTTGTCATTTTAATAGTCCTTAATTCATTCTCGAGGCTTGCTATTTGACCAATGTTCTTGATAGTGAATAATTTGGAGAGCCTCATACATTTCTTGAGCAGAATCTATGTTGGAAATGTATGGAATTAGGTTGTCCTTTACTCCATTTACTATTAGGTTCATTGCCAATATTTCGGTTTCTCTAAACTTCTCATTCTCTGGTTCATCAATAGGCTTCTTGACTTTTCCTTTAACAAGATTCAAAACTTTGTGCTTTTCGAGGATAAAATATATCCTCTTTTTCCATGCCTTGTAGTTGGAGGCTCCTTCTAGCTTGTTTTCTCCCTTCACTGAATTTGACATAGTTGTTGTAGACAATAGGCTTCTCTTCTTATAAAATATTTTCCCTTAATGACTTTTGTTTGATCCCCTTTTCTTCAACAGATATTTAGTCTGCCTTTTTCCTTCTTCTTCACCTTAGCTTTGATACCATGTGATGTTCCTTTTTCTAGTGTTCCTCATGGCATGGTTAGGATGGACTTTCAGGGTTGGAGGCAGACATGTCACAGGTGTAGGTTTACTTCATTAGCGGGCCTAGGGGCTTTTGGAGATGTTTCATGGGGTTTTGAGGAGTTTATATGGGATTCAATGACATTTTCTTGGCGTATTCCATTATCTGCACAACTTGTCTTTCATTCCGTTGCATTTCGACAACTTAAAAAAAACAGGTTTGTTATTGGAGTAACTCATTTAATTATGCTGAAGGTGGCATTCTAAGAGGAATACTTGATGGAACATGTTAGTGTAATAGCTCATTAGAACTGGAACGAGAAGATCTATAGGATGGAATGGTTAGAAGTGCTTTTCAATGACCTGAGGAGGCATGGTGGCCAATTTACCCTTTCCCACATTAAAACTAATATTTTAATTGAAATAAAAAGAGGCAAAAAAGGTTCAATGACTAAAATAATAATAAAATGGGAGGTTCTAGAGGGGTCCATCTGATCTATAAGAGAGGAGGAGGAGGCCATTAGAGGACATCTTGGATTTGTGCTTTCTTCTTGTCGAGAGGTTTGAGAACACGGTTCTCTACTTCAACAGTAGCCCCAAGACGGAAACCCTCGGGTGTGCTAGTGGGTGTTGGATGAAAACCCAACACACTTGAGGAGATTTCACTTAGAAATCTCACAATGCTTCATTGGAGTTTTGGAGAGAGCAGTTTTGAAGTAGCAGGTTGCAGCAACCTTCTCACTGGGCGATCTACATCATTGCCAAAGTCATTCATCAATTGGGTCAGAGATATTTTTCTAGGTTTTACTCCACTTGCTTAGCAAACTCAGGTTCCACTATTCCTTCATGTTGATGTACTCTTTTCAATGGATTAATAAAATGGCTTAGTGATTTTATTGGCATCTATTTGTCTATCAATTCACTGGCTGTGTGTTTATTTGCTATGACTTCACTATTCGAGTTCATTTCTGGTATCTACTATTAAATTTCCCATTAGGGACATTACAGTGGTATCAGAGTTGGTTTTCTTGCCAGCCTGAGGGTTTTACTGTAGATCAATTTCAAGGGAAAATTGAAAGTTTATTATTTTTGCAGTCATTATGGGGTGTGGAAAGGTTGCATGTCAAGTTTTCGACAAGATGCTTGGCAAATTGTCATCCCATGAGCAAATTTTTTGATGCATAATAAATTATTCAACCAATTGAGTCCAGTGTTTATGCTGAGAACTTGAAAAATCGTCGATCAAATTTAAGGGGTCCAATATTTTTTATAAAGCCAATGTTTATTGTTTTTATGTGAAGTGGCCGAATTTAATTTTTTTAGAAGTCGTGAGCCAAATTTTATTAGAATCAAATGGCTGAATAATAAAAGGGCCAAGGTTTACTTTTAATTTTAGTAGAACGATCAAGGGGTCGTGAGTAAAATTTTGTGGCACATTATTGCGAGTGGGGGCCGAATTTTTATAATAATAATATATAAAAAAGGGGACGACTCATTTTGGGGAAACCAGTGGAGCAAAGTTGATTTCTAACCAAGCAACGATTAATTTTAATATGGCTTCCGACAAACTCCTTGGAGCAGTGTTTGCGTATTAATTAACAGGGTGAAATTTTGGAGTTTGGCATTTGGCCTAATGCTTCTTCCAAATCTTTCCGGCTGAGTTTCATCCTTTGGGACGAAGTTGCAGAGCAATAGGAGGACAAGATAGATACATCTAGAGGGATGAACTACCTTAATCTCGTAAAAGGCAAGTTAATTGGAAACCCAATTGCATTAAATCATTTGAGCTTGAACTTGTTATTCGAACATTTTGGGAGACATATGTGAGCAAAGTTTCAGATCAATTATTGCCAGGGTCGAGTATATCTTTCTCACATGAAAGCTTATAATTTTTTTTCGTTGAAGCTAAGGGAATCATTTTATTGGATGCTGAGATTATAAATTTGGCAGTGTCATTATCATATCTGATCTGGTCTCAAAAGGCTAAATCCTTTGGGCACTATTTACACTTAATTCTCAGGGGATCAATTCTCTGTTGGTGGGTCGAATTTCTTATTCATAAGACTATCCCATATATTCCTTTGCTTCTAAGCATATTGACAGTGATCTGGTTAGAAATTTGATAGGGGTATGATCTCTAATAATTATATATTTTGAAAGGGCCGAATTTGTGCATCATAAAGGAGGGCCGAGTTTCAATTTTTATGACTAATAAACTTGTAGAGGAAGATCGAATGCACAGAACATCTGATTGTATTTTCCACAATTCAATTCACCACTAGGTCCGTATTGGAAAATGTAACTAGTTTCGTTCTTCATTTATTGCATTAGAGTCAACTTGTAATGTACTTGTCAAAAGAATAAAGAAAATAATTTCATTATTATTATTATTATTATTATGACTTATGAAAGCATGGGTTTCATGCTTGGGTCACCATGTTTTAGTTCAAAGTCCCCATTGACGACTTCTAGGATTTATTCTAAGTCAATAGAGTCATTGTACTTTTAAAGAGACCCTTCTTGGGCTTTTGAATCATGTAAAAAGGTTAAGTATTGAGTCAAATATATTTTATGTATTCTCCACACCATGTTGGCCTAGAAGAGATCAAGTCGGCCTAAGGACACTTATTCGACCACACATGGAGCCTATGAATACAAGCAAGTTGAAATCATTTGGAGCCTCACAACTCAAGCTAGTTCGATATCTCTAAGGAAGCTGGGAAGTGCGAAGTCTAAAGCCGAGAAGCCAAAGGAAGTGCGAGTTTGGGGAAGTCTAAGGAGAAGAAGAAAATTGAACTTTTGGTGTCTTTCTTTGTTTCATGCCCTAGATTGGGAGATCGAAGTCTTCCAAGTTTCACTGATGCCGAAAGATGCTGCCTAGTCGAAGTTGTTGGAAAGAGGTTGAAAATCTGGGAGGCTGACTTGGTGTGGAGGGAAGGTCTGGTCTTTGTCTAGGGTGAAGAGTCTCAAAGAATACAATTGAAAAGAAGAATTTTCTTTACTGGGTTGTACCCTCGAGGGGTTTTTGCCCTGGCATAGTGCCTACATCTTGTGTCTCTTGTTTTGTGATCTTCATACACACATAATATGGTAATTGCTTGATGAAAGAGAAGATAATAAAGAAGTAAAAACACAGTCATAAGTAATTATCAAGAAAGGAGAATCAAAATCTAATATAACTGCTTTGATTTTCCAACAGGCTGCACTTTCATGCTGTAGCAGACTTCTTCTCAAAGGGGCTGAGTGGAATTTGTTTGGAAAATTTCGGTGCTTGTAGCCGAGAAGCCACTTGTCTGATTGCACTCAATATCAGAGTCTTTCTTCTAAACTTGTAGTAGATATTTTGAAAGGGACGGGTTGGTAATAAGCCTGAAGCGGCCTTTCTGGAAAGGATGAATTAGTTTCCAAACTCTCTTAAATCAAGTTTTGTCAATGCATGTTCCAGAAGTTAAATTACAATTTTTTTTTTGAAAGGTCGAGTTGTTGGCTTCAACAAGGCACATGATTTATTAAAGAGGCTCGAGTTTGGAGCATGCTTCCTGAATACTGTTGGAGGCCCAAGAGTATTTGCTGGAGCAAGATTTCCAGGCACTACCAGTGAATTAATGGGAACAATTCCATAATTTTGTGTGAGTGAGCTACCAGGGCTGTTAGAGTTACACCCACTAGACATTCTTCAATCAAGGGATCGAATTTAGTCACTGAGTGATTATTTTCCAAATCTGAAGCATCATTTTTGTAGCAGGTCAGCGCTTGGAAGGTTGTAGTAGAGTACAAGATCAAAAGTGAAAGGCCGTTCACCACCACTACTAAAGATGTACTGAAGGCAATCTTGCGTGTGCAAACTAGGTTCCACTATTGTGCACCTTTTAGTTTGTTATCCATATATAACAGTCAGTAGTTCAAATTACTTCTGAATGCAATTTGTTATCTTAGTAGCTGGCCTGAAGTCTTCTTACAAGTGTGTCATTGTTCAAGCAACAAATAAAATCTACATATAAAACAGTTTGTCATGAAACTATTTGTCAAAACACCTCACTGAGAAATTCAACAAACTCAAAAATCAGTGGCTTCATTATCACAGATATTCTTGTCATCATTAAGCCAAAACATGGATCAAACCCTTATAAACTCCCTTAATAAACCAGCAACAATGAACAACAAACCCTTCTCAAAGGGGGTCTATGCCATTCTTCAGAGTGAACAACCAAAGGATGTGCAAAAGGGGCAGGAAATAAGGCATAAAATATTTGCACATGGGACAAATTTGAAGCACATGAGGGTCACATGGAAAGTCCTTTTCAAATTAGATGAACTCTTTTCCGAAGTGAACGAGTTTGAAGGGAAGAAACTAGTTTGGGCTCTAAAACTAACTATGCTTGCTCTCATACAACACAAGTTTTTGGGGGGAGTTTGTGAAGGGGTCAGAGTTCCAGTCGCATCCCGTCTTAGTAACATTATGAGGTTGACCGCACCTATACCTCCTTACAACGATGATGTTATGAGGAGAGTTTTCAGATTGATAGTAGATACTTTTTAGGACTTGGATAACACTGCAGGTCTTACCTTTGGGAAAGCTCCGACTTTTGGAAGATATGGCCAAACTCTAAACCTATGACATCATGTTTGATCTAGAGTGTGATGACCTGATTCTTCAAATTTTCCAATCCTTTTTCGGCATTAAGAAACATTATCCAAACATGGTTAAAGCACAGATGCAGTCCATCATGTCTTCAGTTATGGGAGATTGTGATGTCATCTGCAAGAAATTACAGTCTAAGTTGTTGGCCATTTGGAGAGAGGAACAGATGGTCTCACCCGCTCCTTATGAGCTTGCCGGAAGGTTGGTTGAGCAGAATATTAGATTGCTCCGAAGACAATGACTAGGGAGGAACTGCTCAGGATTGGTGGACCATGTAGAAGGAATGAGTTAAGGAGGAAGGGTCTTTGCTTCACCTGCAAGGAACCTTGGGGACTTGACCACTCATGCAGGATTGACATGGAGGAGATGGTAGACATAGATCAGGAGGAGGTTCTCTCTGACTTTCCAGGTGAGGATTCTTCTTTTTTAGTTGAGTTTGTGTTCTTATGGGGGTGCCTTTGAGGAGCACGAGCAGTCATGTGGAGTAGATGACAATAGCCCAGATATACATCCATGTATGGTAGAGGAGTACGATGAGCAGCCAATTGTTCCCATGAGGGAAGGAAATAGGGGAGCAGATGAGTGACTGATGTTTCAGCATAGAGAGCACATAGAGGAGCATGAGTTGGATGATACACACAGTGTGTTGGATGAGCCATTTTTTGAGGGTCAGCTAGTAGCTCATGTTGAGCCCATGGAGGAGGATGAGCAGACACCCATGGGGCCAACCACTAGTGAGGAGCAAGAAGATGTGCAGGCAACTACCAAGGAGGTAGTATTTGCAAATATTGGTCGTCAGGAGGCGTTGGGACCTGTCAGGACAATTTTACAAGTGACGAGTGGACTGGTGGGGCATGGAGTTTCCAATCAAATGAGGGAGGCCATTTTAGAGACAGTGGTGCATCCATCTTTGGGTCTACCCACTGACGAGGTGGAGGTCGATGCAGTGGCAGCTAGCGAAGCTGCAATGTTTTTTGGTAGCAGCCCTCTCCAGGAGTACATTGACAGAGCGTGTAGCATGGGTTACCCACTTATAGGGAGGGAGGCAAGCATTCCTAGACATATCTGGTTGATTGGTTGGGCAAAGCTGCATGAGTTGAGCATGGTGCAACTTAGTGGAATCGTACATTGTATAGGTGCACGGGCATCCGATCCTTCCCAGGTGATGGATTGGCAAGAGACCATGAGTTGGTAACTTGTTGGTGGCACGATATTCTCAGTTTGGGGCTTAGGGTAGCAGGAGCCAGGGAGTATTGATGCTTGTTCTTGGTGACATTAGGATCCAGGAGGATTTGTTGATGACAGTCAAAGGATGGTTTGGGATCCTGACATTAAGGGGTCCGTTCATGGTGTGTTGTCAAAGAGGCATACCATCACCGAGTGGTTTGTATGGGATCCGGGCATTGGGTCTCAGTTGCATTCGGCCAACAAATTAATCTACAGGTTTGGATTGCTCGAGGATAAGCTATCTTGGGGCGGGAGGATTTGTGATGTTCATTATTCTAGTGTTCCTCATGGCATGGTTAGGAAGGACTTTCAGGGTTGGAGGCAGACAGGCCTATCAACCCTGCAGCTTTCACCTACCTACAAGTCAATGAGAAAAGCCTTCAACCCCACAAGGTGTGGTTGGTGGCAGGGAACTCAGAGAAGGGGCTGTCACACTAATCCCGACTCTCTCCGTTTGAGCTATCTCCTAGGTTAGCTAAGGGGGGTAGTCCCTAATTAAAAGTTAAGTTAAAAGATGTGAGTTTCTAGGAGAGCATTATAGTGAAAAATGGATTACTTTTAAGGATTTATGGGCAAATATGAAGTGAGCAACTTGAAATAACAATGCCAATCATTAATATGATTAAAAACCATAAAACAAGTGCCTTATAACTTATAAGGAATTTGCTCAACAATTTAAATATATATTTGCTCAAAGTAAAATGCAATGCTCTCAAAAAAGAAAACAAAGTAATCCTGAAACATAAATAAGAATTGTTAGCACAAGATATGTAAGATACAAAATGCTTTTGAGATAATCAACTTTATAAATCAAAACATGTGAAACATATCTTGCCAAAACCCAAAAATTAGTAATTAACTTGGAAATGTAAAAGAAAGGAAGTGCTAAACCAAGACATCAATATGCAACTAGACTTGAAACATGAAAAGAAAACACTTGTTTGCAATGATTACAATACTTGCTTTTGGAATACTACATATGAAAACTCAAACCATCAAGAGACAAGTAAAGTAAATGTAATGGAAAGTGCTTTTGGTTAATTTTATTAATTAGCTTTACAACAAAATTACAATTTAACTCTTCAATCCTCAGACCTCACCCTCGCCCAATGATATGGATCTCACAGTGAGGAGTCAATAGAGGAGTAGAGGATCCCTAAGATGTCTACTTCAACCAACTTATGTTGGAGGTAAAATTTTAATGAGGCTTGGGGCCTTCCTACACTAAAATACTTAGATGAAATGCAAATTGTGTTAATTCCCCAAATTAAAATAATAATACATGCAAATGCTTCAAAGAGATTGATTTGCAATGCTTGAAAATAAAATAGTATTCAATATAAGTTGCACTTATAACTTCAATTGGAGGAATAAAATTAGCTTACAAGTGTTGCATGTGTTTCATCAATGAATTAAAATGATACAAGTAATTTGCTTGAAAGTAAAATTTGTTTCAAATAGACAATGGCAATAAATTGCTCTAATATTTAGATAACAATGTAGCATCACATTGAAGCAGTATTCAAATGCTCATGAAACAATTTGCCAAGGTAAATGGAAACGAATCAAAGTTTGTTACGAATATAAAATGCTTGCATGTAAAGGATGAATTGCCCAAAGTAAAGTGTAAGCTTGAAGCTCCAAGCAACAATGAGAAAGAAAATGCAAAGCTCAAATGAAATTGTAACAAACTTTAACTTAGTGAAATGTGATAGTGAGGTTGTGTTAATTCCCAATTAAAGCATGCAAGTGAATGAAGTATGAAAGCTTAAACCATGCAAATGTCAATGCACCCAAGAGAAGTCTCCCTCTAAATGGGGAGATAGGATACCATGGGAGAAATCCCAAGCTCCCACAAGCAAGTTAAATCTTTTATTAATATTACAATGAGAAGAGGGCCCTTCAAAGTTCTCAATTATACTTCAAGGAGAGTCCTCACAATAATTGTTTGAAACTTGGACACTAGACCTCTTTTCTTGAGAAAGTAGTGACAAGATATCACAAAACTTATGCAAGGGAAACAAGGTGTGGGTTTCCTCCAAATGCCCATGGCTTAGAGAGGAAATGGGCAGCCCGTAGTGAACTCAACTTGGCGAAACTAAGCCTCAAAAGGGTTCACGACATCCTTGGAAATCGAACCCCAAACACTTGCCAAAGGTCCTGCAAACACTTGTTAGATGTTGCAGGAAGTTGCTCTTCAAAATATGCCATACAAGAGTTAGCAAACAATCCAAACAATGGCTGCAAAATATGTTAAGTATTAATGGAAAAATCAGCAAGATAAAATGTATATGTACAATTATAATTTACAGAAGGCTAAGCTAAAAAGTGAGAGTAAAGTCTCGTCTTTGCTTAGCCATCTTCAAGCTCTTAGATAGCAAATGAAAGAAATGAAGTATAATGTTTTTTTTAAAAGAGATTTAAATTTAGAAGTTCTCGTTTTGTGTACAAGCTATGTGCCGAAATCCCTGCAAAACCACTTTGTAAGATAATACTATGAAGGTTCAAAGAACAAATGAGAGCTCCTTTAAGAATGTATCAAGAGTGGGTTGGTCTCTCCAAAGACTTTCCCTCATGCTTGATTCTGTAATCCCAACAAGATGTTCCCTCTACAAAACAATCAAGAATTAGTTCTATATAGATTTAGCAATAAACAATGATAAGAAACTCTAGAGATTTATTCAAAACCAACTAGAGCATTCTATACTTAGAGCATACTTCTAAATCAAATGTCAATGCAAGATAGCTTTACATTAACAAATCTACAAAAGCATATGGAAGCAAATTAGATCAAAACATGAATAAGAGGAATTATACCAATGCTCAATAATTCATCACACTCGAAAAGGAGGAACACCTCATGAATGAAACCCCAAAGTCTTTATTGATATTTCCGAAAGTGTACAAGGCAGCAGCGCTTCCGCAAGCACAATAGCTAGTAACAATCTTATACAATGTGAGAGTCCATGGTTCTTTTATAAAGAGAGTTGGGAGCAAATCCCAATGAAGAATGACAATGACAAATGGCATTGGAGCCAATCCTAATGTAGAAATGATTAAACAAGTGGCATGAGGTGACAATCCCAAAGAGAAATTCGAATTTGTTGAATGGAGCTCGAATGTCAAGTGTAAAAATCAAATTAAGGCAAGTGTACATTATTTTCTTCTTCCCTTATGTGCCAAATTTGAATTTTATGGTGGAATGACAAGTGTATATGGGTGGTAACCTATGTGGGGACAATTTCCCACAAAAATCTCCACCAAATATTCTCCCTAATCCTTCCAAATGTGCATTAACTTCACAAATTCGAATTTCCAAGCAATGTTTTCATTTAATGCCAGAAATTTGATTTTATTTGAGCACATGTCCTTTCCTTGATTTTAGGAGTCCACATCACCTTGGGACTTCAATTTAACTCCCCCATAATTTTCCACCTTATTTCCACAACATTTAGCATATGTGGATATTTATTTTTCTCTATTTATTTAATTTCTCTCTTAATTAATTGCCAGATTTCCCACTAAACTTAGGAAAAGTGGGTTTTGAGGGTCCAAAACACATTATTAACCCTTTAAAGTGTGTCATAGTAGAATGTTGAGGGTGAAGTGTGATTTTGATTACTCATACTCCATACAACTTTTATAGGCTACACTTATTACAATTTAAATACAATTTTATTTGCAATTTTTGACTTGCAAAAACTCTAAAAAATTAAAAAATGACTACCTAGACCTAACCAAATTCCACGAAATTTTTTATGTGATCTAGTATGGTAATATACATAGACTCTAGACACTAAAATGTGTTAGGGGTTCAATCTTCAAACCGTCACCCTGGCTTTGGAGTAAAACGTGAGTGAAAAACCCTAGAAAATTATCCGCCTCTGAAAAAGAAGGGATAATTAACCAAATTAAAAAAACACTCCAAGGTGTACTCGTTTGCTGATCGAGTCCCAACATCCTGGGCCTGTTACAGACTCAAAACTCATCATTACTAGTATCACTTATTACAATTCCCTGTAGGGTGTGGAATTTGAGTACAAGAAAGATGATGAGAAGATAGAAGTAGAGTTAAAAAAAACTCTGTTGACTGACGATATCTGATGGTACAAGTGTCCTCTGGATCATCCTTTGGCATGGAGTCTTCATATAATCATCAGGTGCCACTCCAATGGTCAACATTTGCCTCCATATGGGGATGCATGCTAGATATGAAGTGATAATGTGCAAGAACCTGGAATCTGCATCCACCGACAAAAGACATATATCAGCAGTATCCATTCAAAATATCATCAAATGACATAAAGTACAGAAACGAAGAAATGCAAATTTATTCTAAGAGCATAAATGACAATTTATTCATGAAATAAAACTACTTAAACAAAAATGACACGAGATAAGGTTAGAAATATGATACAAAAAGATGCCCCATGGCATCAGATGTCTTCGATAAAATCCATCTCGAGAACCTGCCTACTCACAGGCAAGTCCATAGGTTCTTTCTTTGATGTGCCTTGCCCAATTCTAACTATCTTGGGACTATGACTTGCCCCAATATTAACATGTTTGTGGCCATCAGATATACCAAACCTCTTCCTTCTTCTTTTTCGACTATTGATGAGTTGAGGCTTGATCCTGCTCAAAATTGGTGGTTCATTTTTTATATCTTTTTTCTTTTTTTGCTTTTTTCTTTTCTTCTTGGTTAGTGGCGATGGTGATGATGATGCATTTATTGCCAATCCTACTGCTTTGTCTTGAAAATTCTCTGATGGAATATTTGAAGTACCCAAGCTTTTTGAGCTATGCCTAATCTCTTCGTTTTGAATCTATTTTGTTAAGGGGGGAAGGAAATTTGTCAACATTGCATCACTCCCTGTTTGGCATGATCTATAGATAATCTCATTGTTGGGTTTCCTTGGATCTTCAACATGATATCTTTTCTCTAACTCTCGATCAAGTCTGATAAAGGTATTTTCAGGCATGGGGATGGTGGCATATGATAAGTCCATTTGAAGGCTGCCACCTAGATCTGATGCCCATTTTCTTGATAGGAGCATTCCCCATGAATCTGAAACATCTATCACAACAATATCCATAGTCATTATTCTATTTGTGTATGCAGCTAGGAAAACCTATAAAACTTTAATTATCCCACACACTTCAATTCTTTTAGAATCCATTGAACATATGTTGTGATAGGGCGAGAAACCCTTAAATTCAGTTGCCCCATGACTTTCTTGGTCATGACATTTGATGAAGCCCCTGAATCAAGCATGCAATTATGTAAAAGACAATCATTCACTATCAAAGAAACATAAAATGGTAGATGATCTTCATTCCCCACATAACAGTTCATACTTTTCAATACAATTTCCTCATCTTCTGGTTCGTCACTAGGCTTTTCTTCCCTTTGAGTAACTTCAATAGCACTTAGTAACTTGGCCCTTTGAGATGGTATCTTTAAAATTTCTGCCACTGGAATAGAAACCTTTGCACTATTCAACCAATTGCCTAAGTCAAAATTCAATTCTGAAGTAGGAGGAGAAAAATTTCTCTGATTATTCTGGTCTTGGATATCCCTTCTCTGATAAGTCATCCCTTTGTGTTTTTCCATAGCAAGAATCTGTCCAGATGTAGGCTTTTCCCCAAAAATCTTAGTGACCTTGTCAAAATTTGCAATCATATTGTAAACCCCAAGATTATTAGGCATATGGTCAATCTCTTGATTTCTCTCAATGGTGTATATCTGATCCTCCATGGAGAACATATTTATTTGACCAGTTGTCCCTACATGTTCATCTCCTAACATGCCACCTTCCATGATTCTCTTCACATATGGGCATGTGGCTTCTTCACGGAACTGATTACATGGCCTACAAAAAGGGCGAATCTGATCTACCATGTTGGTGGATTCCAATGGATTTGGAGGCCTATGCTCCTGTTGAGGGCCTTTATTCTTTTGCCATCTATCATTTGGCGTAGGTTGGAATCTTTGCACTTGTGACCTCTCCATGGCCACCGACCTATTTTGCATGGCTTGCATTTCTTTAATGTGATTTGCTTCCATGCTCTTGATGAGTTGAGTTAATTCTTTAATAGGATCATGTGTAGTCTCTTGCTTGGCCTTGCCTTTGGAATCATTTGATTTTGATGGCCCTCTATTGAAACCAGGAATTTCAGATTTTCCTGATTGCTT
>APFE030665456.1:13512-55611 GCA_000404065.3 Pinus taeda
TGCTTTCTAGCCCTTTCTATCTTCAAGGCTTCAAATTGAGCTACACTTAGATTCGTAGGCTCCTTCCTCCTCAACTCATAGGCAGTGTCAACCCCAAAAGCATCTAGATATGAGCATAAAAGAAATTCATTAGGAGGTTTAATAGTCGCAAGCATGCTTTTTACTAATTCATTGAATCTCTTGTTAAACTCCTCCATGGTCTCATTCTCATTTTTCTTCATGTTGCTAATAGCATTGATCAAATGCCTATTTTCCTTCTTCTCTCCAAACTTATATAAAAATTCAGTCAGAATGGCTTGTAAAGAGTTATATGAGTTAGCAGGTTGTTCAGTGAGCCAATCAAGAGCATCCTCTTCTAAAGATAAAACAAAAAGCCTCATCTTCACATCCTCATAGTTATAGCAATGTTACACCATTTAAAGATACAAACATTAAAGTTTTTCACATGTGATGTAGCACTAATGGCATTGTTAGGGATATTGCGAGGATAGCCATGTTAGTGAAGTCACAAGGAGCAAAAAGATCATTCATGATGCTAGGCTCTACCTGTTCTTGAAAAAGCAAATGAATATCAGAAATAGCCTCTTGCCCAAGACTAGCAAGAGCTCTACTATGAGAAAGTCTATTCAACCTCTCTCTAAAAACCCTTTTAGGATCAGGAGAGGGGCTAACTAGACCACTTGAATTTCTCCTAGTAGAGACTCTTGCAAAATTTGGATTAAGTGGAGTCACCACTTGAGCAAGAATCTAAATCTAAAGTTCAAAAATGATAAAACCAAAAGGTTAGTTGATTTCCCAGGTACAAGAAAGCTTGTCCCCGGCAGCGGCGCCAAAGATGTCGCCCCTGCCGCCTACACCTACCTACAAGTCAGCGAGAAAAGCCTTCAACCCCACAAGGTGTGGTTGGTGGCAGGGAACTCAGAGAAGGGGTTGTCACACTAATCCCGACTCTCTCCGTTTGAGCTATCTCCTAGGTTAGCTAAGGGGGGTGGTCCCTAATGAAAAGTTAAGTTAAAAGATGTGAGTTTCTAGGAGAGCGTTATAGTGAAAAATGGATTACTTTTAAGGATTTATGGGCAAATATGAAGTGAGCAACTTGAAATAACAATGCGAATCATTAATATGATTAAAAACTATAAAACCAGTGCCTTATAAGGAATTTGCTCAACAATTTAAAGATATATTTGCTCAAAGTAAAATGCAATGCTCTCAAAAGAGAAAACAAAGTAACCCTGAAATGTAATAAGAATTGTTAGCACAAGATATGTAAGATACAAAATGCTTTTGAGATAATCAACTTTATAAATCAAAACATGTGAAACATATCTTGTCCAAACCCAAAAATTAGTAATTAACTTGGAAATGTAAAAGAAAGGAAGTGCTAAACCAAGACATCAAATACGCAATTAGACTTGAAACATGAAAAGAAAAAACTTGTTTGAAATGATTACAATACTTGCTTTTGAAATACTGCATATGAAAACTCAAACCATCAAGAGACAAGTAAAGTAAATGTAATGGAAAGCACTCTTGGTTAATTTTATTAATTAGCTCTACAACAAGATTACAATTTAACTCTTCAATCCTCAAACCTCACCCTCGCCCAATGATATGGATCTTACAGTGAGGAGTCAATAGAAGAGTAGAGGATCTCTAAGATGTCTACTTCAACCAACTTATGTTGGAAGTAAAATTTTAATGAGGCTTGGGGCCTTCCTACACTAAAATACCTAGATGAAATGCAAATTGTGTTAATTCTCCAAATTAAAATAATGATACATGCAAATGCTTCAAAGAGATTGATTCACAATGCTTGAAAATGAAATAGTATTCAATTTAAGTTGCAATTATAACTTCAATTAGAGGAATAAAAGTAGCTTACAAGTGTTGCATGTGTTTCATCAATGAATTAAAATGATACAAGTGATTTGCTTGAAAGTAAACTTTGTTTCAAATATACAATGACAATAAATTGCTCCAATATCCAAATAACAATGTAGCATAACATTGAAGCATGTATTCAAGTGCTCATGAAACAATTTACCAAGGTAAATGGAAACGAATCAAAGTTTGTTATGAATATAAAATGCTTGCATGTAAAAGATGAATTGCCAAAGTGAAGTGTAAGCTTGTAGCTCCAAGCAACAATGAGAAAGAAAATGCAAAGCTCAAATGAAATTGTAACAAACTTTAACTTAATGAAATGTGATAGTGAGGTTGTGTTAATTCCCAGTTAAAGCATGCATGTATGTGAATGAAGTATGAAAGCTTAAACCATGCGAATGTCAATCCACCCTAGAGAAGCCTCCCTCTAAATGGGGAGATAAGATACCATGGGAGAAATCCCAAGCTCCCACAAACAAATTAGATTTTTTATTAATATTACAATGAGAAGAGGGCCCTTCAAAGTTCTCAACTATACTTCAAGGAGAGTCCTCACAATAATTGTTTGAAACTTAGACACTAGACCTCTTTTCTTGAGAAAGTAGTGACAAAATCTCACAAAACTTATGCAAGGGAAACAAGGTGTGAGTTTCCTCCAAATGCCCATGGCTTAGAGAGGAAAATGGGCAGCCCTGTAGTGAACTCGACTTGGCCAAACTAGGCCTCAAAAGGGCTCACGACATCCTTGGAAATCGAACCCCCAACACTTGCCAAAGGTCCTACAAACACTTCTTAGATGCTCCGGGAAGTTGCTCTTCAAAATCTGCCATACAAGAGTAAGCAAACAATCCAATCAACGGCTGCAAAATAAGTTAATTATTAATGGAAAAATCAGCAAGATAAAATGTATATGTACAATTATAATTTACAAAAGGCTAAGCTAAAGAGTGAGAGTAAACTCTCATCTTTGCTTAGCCATCTTCAAGCTCTTAGATAGCAAATGAAAGAAATGAAGTACAATGTTTTTTTTTTAAAGAGATTTAAATCTAGAAGTTTTCGGCTTGTGTACAAGCTATGTGCCGAAATCCCTGCAAAACCACTTTGTAAGATAAGACTATGAAGGTTCAAAGAATAAATGAGAACTCTTTTAAGAATGTATCAAGAGTGGGTTGGTCTCTCCAAAGACTTCCCCTCACGCTTGATTCTATAATCCTAACAAGATGTTCCCTCTACAAAACTTCAATAAAAAATTAGTTCCATATAGATTTAGCAATAAACAATGATAAGAAACTCTAGAGATTTATTTAAAACCAACTAGAGTATTCTATACCTAGAACATACTTCTAAATCAAATGTCAATGCAAGATAGCTCTACATTAACAAATCTACAAAAGCATATGGAAGCAAATTAGATCAAAGCATGAATAAGAGGAATTATACCAATGCTCAACAATTCATCACACTCGAAAAGGAGGAAAACCTCATGAATGAAACCCCAAAGTCTTTATTGATATTCCTGAAAGGGTACAAGGCAACAACGCTTCCGCAAGCACAATAGCTAGTAACAATCTTATACAATGTGAGAGCCCATGGCTCTATTATATAAAGAGTTGGGAGCAAATCCCAATGAAGAATGACAATGACAAATGGCATTGGAGCCAATCCCAATGTAGAAGTGATTAAACAAGTGGCATGAGGTGAAAATTCCAAAGAGAAATTCGAATTTGTTGAATGGAGCTCCAATGCCAAGTGTAAAAATCGAATTCTGGTAAGTGAACATCATTTTCTTCTTCCCTTATGTGCCAAATTCGAAATTTATGGTGGAATGGCAAGTGTATATGGGTGGTAACCCATGTGGGGACAATTTCCCACAAAAATCTCCACCAAATATTCTCCCAAATCCTCTCAAATGTGCATTAACTTCACAAATTCGAATTTCCAAGCAATTTTTTCATTTAATGCCAGAAATTTGATTTTATTTGAGCACATGTCATTTCCTTGATTTTAGGAGTCCACATCACCTTGAGACTTCACTTTAACTCCCCCATAATTTTCCACCTCATTTCCACAACATTTAGCATGTGTGGATATTTATTTTTCTCAATTTATTTAATTTCTGGGTTAATTAATTGCTAGATTTCCCACTGAACTTAGGAAAAGTGGGTTTTGAGGGTCCAAAACACATTATTAACCCTTCAAAGTGTGTCATAGTAAAAAGCTGAGGGTAAGAGGTGTAATTTTGATTACTCATACCCCATACAACTTCTCTAAGCTACACTTATTACAATTTAAATACAATTTTATTTGCAATTTTTGACCTGCGGGGAATCTAAAAAATTAAAAAATGACTACCTAGACCTAACCAAATTCCAAATTTTTTTTGTGTGATCTAGTATGGTAATATACATCGACTTTAGATGCTAAGATGTGTCAGGGGCTCAATCTTCAAACTGTCACTCCAACTTTGGGGTAAAACGTGAGTGAAAAAACCTAGAAAATTATCCGCCTCTGAAAAAGAAGGGGTAATTAACCAGATAAAAAAAACACTCCCAGGTGTACGCATTTGCTGATCGAGTCCCAACATCATAGGCCTGTTACAGACTCAAAACTCATCATTACTAGTATCACTTATTACAATTCTCTGTAGGGTGTGGAATCTGGGTACAAGAAAGATGATGATAAGATAGAAGTAGAGTTAAAAAAACTCTGTTGGCTGATGATATCTCATAGTACAAGTGTCCTCTAGATCATTCTTGGGCATGGAGTCTTCATATATTCATCAAGTGCCACTGCAGTGGTTAACCAGGTTTACTTGATTAGCGGGCCCAAGGTCTTTTGGAGATGTTTCATGGGGTTTTGAGGAGTTTCTATGGGATCTGATGACATTTGCTTGGCGTATTCCATCATCTGTACAACTTGTCTTTCGTTTCGTCGCAATCTGACAACTTTCAAAAAACAAGGTTATTATTGGCCTAACTCAGTTAATTATGCTTAAGGTGGCATTGCGAGAGGAATACTTGACGGAACACCTTAATGTAATATCTCGTTGGAACTGGAATGAGAATATCTACAGGATGGAATGGTTAGAGGTGGTTTTCATTGACCTGAGGAAGCGTGGTGGTCAATTTACCCTTTTCTCACATTAAAAAGAATATTTTAATTGAAATAAAAAGAGGGAAAAAGTGCTCAATGATTAAAATAATAATAAAATGGGAGGTTCTAGAGGGTTCCATCAGATTTATAAAAGTGGAGGAGGAGGCCATTAGAGGACATCTTGGATTTGTGTTTTCTTATTATGGAGAGGTTTAAGAACTCGGTTCTCTACTTCAGTGGTGTGAAAATTCGTAATCCTGAATCCTATTGCAGCAGCTGGAAATTATTCTCCTAATTGTTAATTAAATTTAACAATTTATTTGTTGTTTCCTACAGCAAATAATGAATAACTCACACTACAATCCACACAAATAAAATTGTGAAAGAATAAATGTTGGAAGAAATTCTAGCACACACACATAAAATGACACAGATATTTTTGGACCAATGTCCTCGGAAAAACCCAACTTGAAAAAATGGTGCAGCATTGAGGGTTTTATTTTGTTATGCAACAGAGAAAATTGAGTACATCTATGGAAGCTCAACTAGCAATCCAAACAACAAGAAAATCTGAGTAAAATAGTGAAGGGAATTACTGTTGAAATTTGTAAGTATTACCCGTTAGAAATTTTATTTGTATTCTCTGATTTATTTCGACTACTTGTTTAATTACTAACAAGTTATTTAACCATATAAACACTAAAATAAGCACAAGAATCTCAACCATCTACAGATCAACAGCTGAAAAAAAAATAAACAAACACACAAGTGACACTGTTATTTTTGGACAATCGTCCCCGGAAAAACCCAACTTGGGAAAACTGGTGCAACAGTTCTGAGGGTTTTATTATTAAGTAGCTTTTCTAAGTACACTGGGTGCCAAACTGGCTCACCCAACAGAGATAAACAAATTTGGCAGTATACCTCTCTTCGGAAGCAAATATTCGGAAAGTCTGCCACATGAAACCCTCTCCAGCACAATCTGAAGCATTGCATCAGCCCTCCTGGCCTCTGCGTCAGCCTAAAACCCTATGTGTCAGCTCTCTGAGGCTCTGTGCAGCTGATGAAAGGAGATTTTGGGGAAGGCAAAATCCCTTTCATATCAAATTTTCGATCCTGAGGCCTGTGGGTTATGGCCCACAAACCTATTAGAAGCATTTATTTGAGGCCTTAAGCCTTTAAACCCGAGACCATTCAATTATCGGGATACACAGGATTACACGGGAAAACCCCGCTTGGAACACATAAGATGGACTTCAAATACTATAAACTTGCATTCATAAATCGTCGGGTCCACTCCTCCAATCCTTTCCACAGCACTGTGCCGTCCTTCGCATTCTCCAATCGTTGATCAAAGAACTTGCATGACAATCTTGCACCGTTGATCTAACACACTTGATCCGACAACTGTCAGAGATTTTGGGTGGACAAATAGCACAGAGAGTACTTGCCCGAAAAAGCGGTTTTCTCTCTCCACCCTTGTGCTACATGTCAATCAATAAGTGGAATCGGGTGACTACCCTCTAATACCACTTACCACTTCTACCTCTCCCGAAATACCACTTTGTCTCGAGAAACCACCTCTTCGTTGATTATCTTCCGCGCTCTTTCACCATGCGATGACCATTAGATTTAAATGATCGATGGTTCTCATTCTTTGCTGCCTACGCCGTTGATCTTCTGCATATTGATGGATCTATGCACTTAACACGGATCTGCCACACTCCATTTAACACATGACATTCATATATCGATTCATTCACTTAATAGTGGATCGCCATTGATCCTTACAGTGATTTATGGTCAATCAACAATCTCGCAACACAGGACTAATTCGATATATGAAATACACACAGGCTATCTATACAGTAATACATAGGTGGACAATTCAACACTGAAACACACTTTTATATTATACACAACATAGTTACATTCTAAGGCATTTCAGCCTTAGAAACAAGCTCACCTTTTGGTTACATTTTGGTCACTTTGTTCTCACAAATTTCTATCTGTCATTCTGTATCTCACTCCCCTATTGAACATGCAGGTTCATCATATCTATATATATATATATATAAGGGAACATTGGATTGGATCACTGTGAAGGACTCGATCACATCCTTTCCTCAAATCTCTCAACTAATCTCTCTATATGCATACATATGGCAGATTACATTTAATTAAGTCCATCAAACTAGCTCTATTTTAACAGAAATGTCCCCTGTTTAGCTCCGATGGTCCACGTCCTCCTTACTCCACTTGGATTTCTCGTTTGATTAAGAGTGTCAGATGCTTATGCATCAGACTCCCGAGGGACAAAATTTTATGACCTCCTGGTCATATGCTTCTCCTTATCCTTAGCAATTCTACCCACTTCTCAGTGGAACTGCCTTCATGATCTTCTGTGAGCTGCAACCCACCTCTGCAGTAATAGTCTTCTCTACTACACGATACCTCACTAAGCTTTCTCCTCTGAGCTTTAGTCTTTTGGCATCCTTCTGGTTCTCTCCTCTAGAACCAATTGAGCACTCCTCGCTCTAAGTTGTTGCAAGTCTTCTCACCTCCTGTTGCTGCTATCTGTACGATAGTAAGTCCATAAACTGTCCATACTTTAAACAACTGTACCTCCTTCTGCTGCTTGCAAACTCTTCCTCCTCGCAGGAAATCTTCTTCCCTTTCCCTACTCTGATACCACTTGATGAAAGAAGATTTTGGGGTAAGGCAAAATCCCTTTCATATCAATTTTTCGATCCTGAGGTCTGTGGGTTATGGCTCACAAACCTATCGGAAGCGTTTATTTGAGGTCTTAAGCCTTTAAACCTAGGACCATTCAACTATTGGGATACACAGGATTACATGGGAAAACCCCGCTCTGAACACATAAGCCGAAATTCAAATACTATAAACCTGCATTCATAAATCGTCGGGTCTGATGCTCCAATCCTTTCCACAGCGCTGCGCCGTCCTTCGCATTCTCTGATCACCGATCAAACAACTTGCACGACAATCCTCCACCGTTGATCTAACACACTTGATCCGACGGCTGTTGGAGATTTCGGGTGGACAAATAGCACGGAGAGTACCCGCCTGAAAAGGCGGTTTTCTCTCTCCACCCTCGTGCTACGTGTCAATTTATAAGTGGAATCGGGTGACTACCCTCTAATACCACTTACCACTTCTACCTCGCCCGAAATACCACTTTGTCTCGAGAAACCACCTCTTCGCTGATTATCTTCCGTACTCTTTCACCATGCGATGAGTGTTAGATTTAAATGATCGATGGTTCTCGTTCTTTGTTGCCTACGCTGTTGATATTCTGCTTATTGATGGATCTTTGCACTTAACACGGATCTGCCACACTCCATTTAACACACGACATTCATATATCGATTCATTCACTTAATAGTGGATCGCCATCGATCCTTACAGTGATCGATGGTCAATCAACAATCTCGCAACACAGGACTAACTCTATATATGAAATACACACAGGCTATCTATACAGTAATACACAGGTGCACAATTCAACATTGAAACACACTTTTATATTATACACGACATAGTTACAGTCTAAGGCATTTCAGCCTTAGAAACAAGCTCACCTTTCGGTTACATTTTGGTTACTCTGTTCTCACAAATTTCTAACTGTCACTCTGTATCTCACTCCCCTATTGAACACGCAGGTTCATCATATATATATATATATAAGGGAACATTGGATCAGATCACTGTGAAGGATCCGATCACATCTTTTCCTCAAATCTCTCAACTAATATCTCTATATGCATACATATGGCAGATTACATTTAATTAAGTCCATCAAACTAGCTCTATTTTAATAGAAATGTCCCGTGTTTAGCTCCGATGGTCCACCTCCTCCTTGCTCTGCTTTGGATTCCTCATTTGATTAAAAGTGTCGGATGCTTCTGCATCAACAGCCTCTCTGGCTCTTTGCGTCACTCCTACAGCCTTTGTGTGGATGACGCAAGCCCTTATGGCCTCTGTGCAGTCACTGCTGGTCTCTGCGTGGCTCCTTCTGCCTATGTGTCTGTCTCTCTGCCTCTGCACTGGTTTTCCGACACTATCTCTACCTCTTTGCCTCGTAGTCATTGCCCCTCGTTGCAACTTTGATCACTAATTTGATTTCTCTTAGCAAACCTCGCTCTATAAAATCGAATGACTGATCACTCTGTTGTATCTCCAACTAACCCTCAAGCCTTCTCTTATACTTTTTTTGTTGAGTCGTCAATGGCCGAGATTACATCTCTAATCAACGGCTAAGATTAGATTTGGCTTGATCCATGTCCTTTAGAACCTTCTAAGCCAATTTTATATTAATATCCATTATTAATATCTCCTTCATCGGGCAGAATTTCCCCAAACCATTTATGGGTCTTGGAGATATCATGTGCTATAGACTCTCCACTAATTTTCATGGCTAGAGCACATCCGGTGCTACTCCAAATCAACACTCTCTCTTAGCGAGGATTGTGCTCTAGTAATACTCCACACTGAGCATCACCCTAATTATACGGCATCGGTACCTGTGCTGATGCTAGGCCTCCCCACCAAACACCCTCTGCATTGCTGCATCTTGTACTACTGCCCATGGCTCTGCCACTGCCACTGCTACATCTGTACGACAACTCCCTCTGCATCCGTGCTGTTGTTGGCCCTTTCTCCCAACACTGCATGTGCACTGCATTTCTCTCTCATCATGCTACATCAAGCTACTGCTACTGCATTTCTCTCTTATCATGCTGCATCGTGCTACTACTTCTGCACTGCAACTCAGTTACTGAGAAGTAAGTAACTGATCCACCCAACTACTGACATCCCTGTCAGGCTAGAAACCCTCCGAATGTTGAAGCTCTCTCTGTCGCTATCCTGTGCTCTCTCTACTGCATCTGTGCTGCCACAACAACTCTGTGCCTCTCGCACCGTTGCAAACTTCTCTATGCCATCCTGCACTGATGCAACCTCCTCTGTGCCCCTCGCACTGCTGCAACCCTCTCTGCGCTGCCAGGGATTACTGCACTCTAGCACTCTCTGCTGCTTCATCCGCATCCGCTTCTACCGACATCCACCATCCTGCTACTCTCACTTCGGGGCTCCCGTAGTCAAGTATAATCCAAGAGTCTGGGTACCTCAAGGATCCTGCCCCTCATCGCCTGTAGTTTTCCTAACTACAGCTTGATGTCTCCCCACCTCTTATCTAGAGGTTCATGAGCACTCATGGCACAATCGTCATCCTCCTCTACCTCCTTTTCCACCTTCGCTGGCGCTAGCCTTGGAGTCAGACACCTCTCCCTTATTCTTCTTCCTCGGACACTGGTTCACATAATGCCCCATTCCCCATAGTTGAAGCACTTTATCTTGGAGAGGTCCTTTTTCTTCCTCTCTCCTGCTTCCCCGCAGATGCCAAAGTTGCATCCTCTTCCTCCTCTTTCTTGACTCGGGCTCCTTTACTGCTAGTTCTCGTCTTGGTCAGCTGCCTGATCTCTTCTTAGCGAAGAGTTGCCCACAATTCTTCCCATCCTCGAAGATTCGCTCTGCCCAAAATGCTTTGGACGAACGTCTCCCACTCCTTGGAGACTGCGTTTAGGGCGGTCCTTGCCATCAACTCCTAATCCAGCGTGACCCCTATGGAAGTCAGTTGGTCCCGGATCTCATGCAACCTACTGAGGAAGTGATCTACTTGCTCCCCTTCTACATCTAGTACGATCGCAGCTGATTCTCCAATAGCATCTTCCTTTGCACGAAAGTGCCTTGATACAATGTCTTTAAGGTATCTCACATTTCCTTTGCCGTCTCCTTCTCAGCAATATGTTGGACCACAAGATCCTTGACCACATCAAGGATTATGCATTTCGCCTTGGCCATCGCATCCTCATACCTTTCATTGTCAGCTGGGTTGACTGGGATAGCCACAGTTCTCAAGGCAAAGGCCTTGATGCGATGTCTATCTAGAACGAACAGGATCCTGGCCTTCCAGAAGGCAAAGTTGGATGCGCCATCCAGCCTGTCCTGATCCCTCAGTCCATTCATGGCCATCTCTTTGCTCTTCTTTTTTACTCCTTTGAGTCTCTATTTCCCTCCTGGAAGTTCTCTCTTCAACTCCCTTTGAGTCGCTAGTTCCCTCCTGGAAGTTCTCTACTAGAATCCCTCTGAGTCTTGATTTCCTTCCTGGAAATCTTCCTGCCAAACGTCAAATTGCACCTCTTCGATCTCCTATGTACCTACAACACTGATCTAGATTTCTTGGCTAAAAATCTGCCTAGGTAGCGACTCCCACCTTGGTTTTGCCCCGTTGGGTACTGTTCTGTCTCGGCAGCAACAACACCCCACCAACTTCACTCCCCGTAATCTACCTACAACTTCCTATGCCTCAACAACTAAAGAACTGAGCCTCTATGCTCTGCGCAATCCCAACACTGGCTGAATTGCTCCGGTAGCCACCTGTGTCACTCCTACTTGGCTGAGAAAGATGACATGGCTCTGCGCTGGCCCCTTCTGTAGCTCGAACTAATGACGCAAGCCCTCTGCATCAACCCTTCTATGTTGCTTTTTGCCTAGGAAAAACTTGTGTCACTCGGGACAGTTGTTTCTATAGCAAATTCTCTGATTTAGCTGGTGCCTTCAGCTCTCCTGTGATCTGCAATGCTCTGATACCATGTTGAAATTTCTAAGTATTACCGGTTAGAAATTTTATCTGTATTCTCTGGTTTATTTTGCCTACTTGTTTAATTACTAATAAGTTATTTAACCATATAAATACTGAAATAAACACAATACAGTCTAAACCATCTTCAAATCAACAGCTGAAAGAAATAGACAAACACACAAGTGACACCGTTATTTTTGGACAATCCTTCCCATAAAAACCCAACTTGGGAAAACCGGTGCAGCAGTTCTGAGGGTTCACTGGGTTCCAAACCGACTCACTCGATAGAGAAACAAATATGGCAGTAATACCTCTCTTAGGAAGTAGATATTCAGAAATTCTGCCCCATGAAACCTTCTCCAACACAATCTGAAGCACTACGTTAGCCCTCTTGGCCTCTGCGTCAGCCTGAAACCCTCTGCATCAGCCCTCTGAGGCTTTGCACAGCCTCTCTGGCTCTCTGCGTCACTCCTGCAGCCTCTGCGTGGATGACGCAGGCCCTTCTAGCCTTTGCGCAGTCACTGCTGGCCTTTGTGTGGCTACTTCTGCCTTTGCGTCTGCCTCCATGTCTCTGCACTGGTCTTCTGGCACTATCTCTATAGCTTTGCCTCATACTCACTGCCCTTCGCTGCAACTTTGATCACTGGTTCGATTTCTCTTAACAAACCCTGCTCTAGAAAATCGAATGACTGATCACTCTGGTGTATCTCCAACTAACCCTCAAGCCTCCTCTTATACTTTTTTTGTTGAGTCTTCAACGACCGAGATTACATCTCTAATCAATGGCTAAGATGAGATTTGGCTTGATCCATGTCTTTTAGAACCTTCTAACCCAGTTTTATATTAATACCCATTAATATTTTTATTTTCCTAAGTTTAGACTTAGGAACCCATTAAAAATATTAATTATTTTAATATGTCTTTCATTGAGCAGAATTTCCCCAAACCATTTCTGGGTCTCGGAGATCTCATGTGCTATAGCCTCTCCACCAATTTTCATGCCTAGAGCACATCCAATGCTACCCCAAATCAACAATTACCTTTCTCCCACAAGCAATCTCTAGCTCGGCTATCCCTATCAAAACTCGGCCCCCTGGAGCTTTGCGTCAGCCTCTGCACTGCTTTGCATAGCTCGTTGGACGGCTTGCCTCGAACTGGGCTCTGATTAAGTTGTTCTGCCTCTAGACGCTGAGAAAATCATCTCTTTGGCCCTCTAGGACTCCTTCCAGGCCTCTGGAACTAAGAACGATTTTTCTTCTCTCCAAATCGAACTGCCTGATTGAAGCAACTACGTTGCCCCTTAGTGCTGCCTCTCTGGGATAATTCGGCTCACTTGTTGTTGCCTCTCCAGATCTGGAAAATATTTCCTCCGATCACTATCTCTTCCCCTCACTCACTGCCTCGATCTCACTGGCTCTCTGTTCGACAACTGACTATTGCTACTTTGGAAATCGATCTATTCATGAAATCGAACTGCTTGAGTGTCTTCTCCAAGTGCCCATTGACTTCTTCTTATAATCCTCTGTTGGGAGTCCAATGGCCAAGATTAAATCTTAATCGATGGCTAGGATTAACTTCAAGTCAATCCGTGTGAGTTTCTAGAACATTCACACCTTGACTTAATTAACATTGATTAATTAGCTTATTCCCTAAGTTTAGACTTAAGAAATATTTAAAAACTGACTAATAATCTAATTAAGTCATTTCTAGGCGGAATTTCCAGAAATGATTTCTGGGTTTTGGAGATCTCATGTATTATAATCTCTCCACAAAATTTCGTGGATAGAACACATCCGATGATACAAAAACTAACACTCCCTCTTAGCGAGGAATGTGTTCTAGAATTCTAGTGCTCTACTGCACCCTGTCTCTCTATCATCTTCTGTCACGCTTTTGATGTCTAGATGTTGCTGTCCACCAACCACTGCGCAACTCTGATATCCGTTGCATCTTTGTTGTTGCTAACACTATCGTATTGTTGCCAACACTAGAACGCCCTCTCTTTTGTTGTTGTTGTAACTGCAACTACTAGAACTGAGAAGCATCCCTAATATTGAATCAAATGTGATCAACATGATGCATCTGTCTCCTAACTCTTGAGTCATGATTGCTGCGAGCTCTGGTCTGTCTACTAAAGACTCTGCACTATGCTAACTGCACTACTGCTGCTAGTCTGCAACTGTCACTCGGCCTTTAACTGCATCTACTGCCACTGATCCATCCTGCTACTAAAAAACTATGGGCCTCCGTAGCAAGGTACTGATCTAAGAGGTGGACCTCCTCAAGGAACCTGCCCATCTGTAGCACTTTGGGGCTACAACACCAAATCTCCCCACCTCACTCTTGGAGGTTTGTCAGCAAACATGGTGAAGTCTTCCTCTAGCCTGGAGGAAAGTCTATCGATCTCCGCTGATGTTGCCTGCTGGTCCTGCTTTTCCTCCTTGTCCTTCTTCCTGAGAGGACACTGGGTACTGTAGTGACGGAGCTCACCACATCTGAAGCACTTGACCTTCGACAAGTCCTTTTTCTTCTTTTGTTGTTCCCCCTACCCCTGACTGGGACCCTTGTTGATTTGAGGTAGCATTGGATGTGCTCTAGCCATGAAAATTGGTGGAGGCTAAAGCACTTGGAATCTCCAAGACCCAGAAATGGTTTGGACAGATTCTAACGAGTTTGGGAGATATTAAAATAATTAATATTTTTAATGGAGTTCCTAAGTCTAAACTTAGGAAAAATAAAATAATAATGGATATTAATTTGAAACTAGGTTAGAAGGTTCTAAATGACATGGGTGAAGCCAAATCTAATCTTTGTAGTTGATTAGAGATGTAATCTCGGCCGTTGAACTACCCACAGGAAAAGTATAAGTGGAGGCTTGAGGGTCAGTGGGAGAATACACTAGAGTGATTAGTCATTCAATTTACTAGAGCAGGGTTTGCTAAGTAAAGTTGAATCAGTAATCAGTTTGCAACGAGGGGCAGTGAGTACTGGACAAAGAGGCAGGGATAGTGGCCGAGAGACCAACGCAGAGGCAGAGAGGCAAATGCAGAAGCCAGAAGAGGCCATGCAGAGGCTAGCTGGGACAACGCAGAGGCCAGAGGGCCCGCGTCATCCACGCACAGGGAAGCAGGAGTGATGTAGAGGGCCATAGAGGCTACGTAGTGCCTCAGAGGGTTGACGCAAAAGGTTCTGAGGCTGACGCAGAGGCCAGGAGGGTTGGTGCAGTGCTTCAGTGGTGCTGGAGAGAGTTTCATGGGGTAGGTTTTGTGAATACTTGCTTCCGAATAGAGAGGTATTACTGCCAGTTATTTTCTCTGTCGGGTGAGCCAATTTGGCACCCAGTTGTACTCAAGGATAGACTGCATAATAAAATAAATCCTCAGAATTGTTGCACCGGTTTTCTCGCTTTGGGTTTTTCCAGGGACGAGTTGTCCAAAAATAATGGTGTCACTTGTGTGTTTGCTATTTCTTTCAGATGTTGACCTGTAGATGGTTGAGACTGTATTATGTTTATTTCGATGTTTATATGTTCAAGTAACTTGTTCGTAATTAACAAGTAGGAGAAATAAACCAGAATGATATAGATAAAATTTCTAACGGATAGACTTAGAAATTTCAACATGGTATCAGAGCATGGTTGTAGATCACATGAGAGTTGAAGAAATCAACTGAAGCAGAGCATTTGTAGCAGAAGCAATTGTCTCAAGTGACAGAAGTTGTTCCTTGCAGAAAGCTACAGAAGAAGGGTTGACACAGAGGGACTGTGTCATCAGTCCAGGCCAAAGAGAGGCCAGCGCAAAGTGTGAGGAGGGCAAAAAAGGCTCACGCAGAGACCAGGAGGGTTGACGCAATTGTCTAAGGGAGCATTTTTTCCAGTACCAGGATTGCGCAGAGCCTAGAGGCTCAGTCCTTCAGTTGTTGGGGCATAGGAAGCTGTGGGTAGTTTGCGGGAGTGAAGCTGGTGGGGTACTGTGGGCAGAACAATACCTAACAGGGTAAAACCAAGGTAGAGGGAGTCGCTACCGAGTCAGATTTCTAGCCAAGGAATCTGGATCAGTGTTGCAGGTGCATAGGAGATCGAAGAGGTGCGACTCGACAGTTGGCAGGCGGATTTTTAGGAGGGAAATCAAAATTCAAAGGGAGTCTAGCGAAGAACTTCCAGACGGGAAGTAGCGACTCAAAGGGAGTCGAGGAAAGAACTTCCAGAGGGAAGTAGAGACTCGGAGGAGTCGTCAGGAAGAGTAGAGAGATGGCCATGAATGGATTTAGGGATCAGGACAGGCTGGACGGGGCATCCAAGTTTGTGGTTTGGAAGGCCAGGATCCTATCCATTCTAAATAGACATCGCATCAAGGCCTTCGCCTAGAGAACAGTGGCTATCCCAGTTGACTCGACTGATAATGAGAAGTACAAGGAGGCAATGGCCAAGGCAAAATGCATCATCCTTGATGGGGTCAAGGATCATGTGGTTCAACATATTGCCGAGAAGGAGACAGCAAAGGAAATGTGGGACGCCTTGAAGAAGTTATACCAGCATACTTCTGTGCAGAGGGAGATGTTACTTGAGAATCAATTGTGTTCATACCAGATGCAGAAGGGGGAGCAGATAGATCACTCCCTCAGGAGATTGAAGGAGATCTGGGACCAACTAACTTCCATTGGGGCCACGCCGGATGAAGAGATGTTGGTGAGGACCGCTCTAAACACAATCTCCGAGGAGTGGGAGACATTTGTCCACAGCATTCTGGGTAGGGTGAATCTTCTAGATTGGGAAGAATTGTGGGCGGCTCTTTGCCAAGAAGAGATCAGATCACTGAGCATGATGGGTAGTAGCAACAAAGGAGTTCGGATCAAGAAGGAAGAGGAAGAGGATGCAACTTTGGCATCTGTGGGGAAGCAGGAGAAGAGGAAGAAAAAGGACCTCTCCAAGGTTAAGTGCTTCAACTGTGAGGAATTGGGTCATTATGCGAACCAGTGTTCGAGGAAGAAGAACAAGGGAAAGGCGTCTGACTCCAAGGCAGCGCCAGCGAAGGTGGAAAAGGAGGTAGAGGAGGATGACGATTGTGCCATGAGTGCTCATGTACCTCTACAGAAGAGGTGGGGAGACATCGAGCTGTAGTCAGGAGGACTAGAAGCGATGAGCGGCAGGATCCTTGAGGTACCCGAACTCTTGGATTTTACTTTGCTACGAGATCCCCGAAGAGAGAGTAGCAGGACTAGCAGATGTCGGTAGAAATAGATGCGGATGAAGTGGCAGAGAGTGCTACAGTGCAGGAGTCTCAGGCAACGCAGAGCTAGCAGGCTGCAGCAGTGCGAGAGGTACAAAGGAGGGTGCAACAGTGCAGGATGGCACAGAGAGGTTTGTAGCAGTGCGAGATGCAAGGAGTTGTTGCAGCAGTGCAGAGGCAGTAGAGGGAGCACTTGTTAGCGACAGAGAGAGCTTCAACATCGAGAGTGTTTCTAGCCTGACAGGGATGTCAGTAGTTGGGTGGATCAGTTACTTGCTTCTTAGTAACTGAGTTGCAGTGCAGTAGCACGATGCAGCCTGATGAGAGGGGGTTTGCAGTGTAGATGCAGCGTTGGGAGAAAGGACTAGCAGTAGCACAGATACAGAGGGAGCTGTCGTACAGATGCAGCAGTGGCAGTGGCAGGGACATGGGCAATAATAAAAGATGCAGCAATGCAGAGGATGTTGGGTGGGGAGGCCTAGCATCAGCACAGTTACCAGTGCCGTATAATTAGAATGATGCTTAGTGTGGAGTATTACTAGAGCACAGTGCTCGCTAAGAGGGAGTGTTGATTTGAAGTAGGTATCAGATGTGCTCTAACCTTGAAAATTGGTGTAGAGGATAAAGCACATGAGATCTCCAAGACCCAGAAATGGTTTTGGCAGATTCTAACTTGTTTGGGAGATATTAAAATAATTAATATTTTTAATGGAGTTCCTAAGTCTAAACTTAGGAAAAATAAAATATTAATGGGTATTAATATAAAACTGGGTTAGAATGTTCTAAATGACATGGATCAAGCCAAATCTAATCTTTAGCTGTTGATTAGAGATGTAATCTTGGCCATTGAAGGACCAACAAGAAAAGTATAAGAGGAGGCTTGAGGGTCAATTGGAGAATACACCAGAGTGATCAGTCATTCGATTTACTAGAGCAGGGTTTGCTAACTAAAGTCGAATCAGTGATCAGTTTGCAGTGAGGGGCAGTGAGTACTGGACAGAGAAGTAGGGATAGTGTTGGGAGACTAGCGCAGAGGCAGAGAGGTAGATGTTGAAGCTAGAGTAGGCCAGGCAAGGGCTAGCTGGGACAGTGCAGAGGCCAAAGGGCATGCGTCATCCACGCAGAGAGCATCAACAGTGATGTAGAGGCCAGTAGAGGCTATGCAGTGCCTAAGAGGGCTAACGTAGAAGGTTTTGAGGCTGATGCAGGGCTCAGGAGGGCTGACATAGTGCTTTAGTGGTGTTGGAGAGGGTTTTGTGGGGTAGGTTTTCTAAATACTTGCTTCCGAATATAGAGGTATTACTGTCGGTTATTTTCTCTGTCGGGTGAGCCAGTTTGGCACCCATTTGTACTTGAGGATAAACTGCATAATAAATAAACCCTCAAAATTGCTGCACCGGTTTTCTTGCATTGGGTTCTTCCGGGGACGAGTTGTCCAAAAATAATAGTGTCACTTGTGCGTTTGCTATTTCTTTTAGCTGTTGATATGTAGAGGGTTGAGACTGTATTGTGTTTATTTCGATGTTTATATGTTCAAATAATTTTTTCGTAATTAACAAGTAGGAGAAATAAACCAGAAGGATACAAACAAAATTTCTAACGGATAGACTTAGAAATTTCAACGACCCTTAGATGCGAGGGCCACATTCTCGTCCTCCTCCTTCACTTGCTTCGATCTTCTACTGTTGCTACTGATGGAGCTTTTTAGAAGAGCTCGCCTCAACCAGTGTTATTGGAACCGAACCGGTTCTGGCAAAACCGATCGGTTTGACTGGTTTGGAGGCAAAACCAGTCCGAACCGGCCCTTTGAACCGGAAATGACCAATTTGGTACCGAACCGGTTCCGCTAACCTGTGGGTCCCACTGCCTTGCTGCGAGGTAGTAAACAAAAAGTTTTTTTTTGGTTTTTTAATAGTTTTCCTAATTTCTAAACCTAATATAGCCCCCCCCCCCAAAGCTATTTAAACACCCCCACCCCCTCTATTTCACTCACACTATTTATTCGAGTCTCTTGCATTTCTTGAGCTAAGTTCAGTGAGGAGAACATGGAGAGTTTTTTGCAAGGTTGTTTTGAAGGAGATTTTTTGCAGATTTGAAGAGATGATTGGAGTCTTCGAGAGCTGTTGGGTTGGAAGATTTTTGAGCTACTTCAAAGATTTATTTTTTCCTATAGATTTTTGGGTTTTCTTTAGTGGTTTTTGTTGTTGGTAGAATTTTTTATTTTATTTTGTTGGGGCTGCTACATAGCTGATTTTTTCCAAAATATTTAGAGGGTAAATCAAGGAAATTTCTGCCATTTTTTCCTCTAAAAATCAACAATTTTTTTCTCATAAAAATTAAAAACGCCATTGTTTTTATGCAGATTTGTAGGGGCTACTCTAGAGCTGATTTTAGAAGAGTTCAGAGTTGATTTTCTTTAGCAAATCAAGAGGGAAATACAATGTATTTTTTCAACCATTAATGTTCTATTCTTCTTCAAAAAACTATTTTTTTCTTCTCTTAAAATTTTAAAACCCCAATTTTTTTATGCAGAATTCAGAATTTTAGATTTCTTCTATTTTTTCTCAAAAATTATTGTAATTTGAAGGGTTATTTTGAGATATTTCGTTGACAAATTTCTAAAGAAGATTTTGGCACTGATTGAAGAGTTTACTTTCAGCTTGGTTGGAGCTTATTCTCTTTTCAAAATTTATTGATCTTCTCCAGGTATTTCATTGTTTCTACTCTTCTTTTATTTTTCTCTAAAAAAAATATGTCATAAAAATTTAAAGTTCTAAAAAACATGGAGTTTTCTATGCAGATTTTACTATTCTTCCCCATGGCCCCCAAAAATAAGAATGATCCAGCTTGGGTTCACTGCCATTTAAATGAACAAGGGGTAAAAGTTTGCAACTATTGTGGAAAAAAAGTGAAGGGTGGAGGGATCCATAGAATCAAAGAACACCTAGCACATTGGAGAGAGCAAGTAAAACCTTGTGAAAATGTTTCTGATGATCTCAAAGTAGAGATGCAAAGTTTAATTGAATCCTACAATGAAGAAAAGGGAAAAAGTAAAAGTCTTAAAAAAGATATAGCCAAAAGTCAAAAGGATGATGCATGTTTGGTGACTCTGATTTTGAAGCATATGTGCCTAGTTTTGAAGAATCCTCTAGTTTCCCTTCTAAAGTTGGAGAAGGTAGTTCAAGTGGTTTAAACTTGAAGAGGACAACAATTTGTAAAGTGATTGACTCCTTCTTTGTACCTCGCACCACCCCTAGTTCTCAACCAACACTTGATGCTAAATGGAAGAAAATAGAGGAGGTTGCATATGAATGCATTGCTAGATGGTGGTATGATGCAGATATACCTTTTAATGTTATTAATTCTGCATATTATCAGCGTATGATTGATGCTATTGCTTCATGTGGAGAAGGTTTCAAAGGCCTTAGCTTTCATGATATCAGGGGGCCACTTTTACAAAATAAGGTCCAAAGAATAGAAGAGTACCTTACAGAGTTCAAGCAATCATGGACCAAAACAGGATGCACAATTATGTCTGATGGATGGACTGATGGTGGATCTTGCAATATTCTAAATTTCTTAATTGCTTGTCCAAAAAGTACTATGTTTATCAAATCTGTTGATGCATCTGATCAGGTGAAGGAAGTAGGGGCTGAAAATGTTGTACAAGTTATCATAGATAACGCCTCTAACTATGTTGCAACGAGAAAAATGTTGGAGGAAAAACACCCCACCATTTGGTGGTCTCCATGTGCAGCCCATTGTTTGGACCTCATGCTTGAGGATATTGGCGATATTGAGTGGTTGAAGAAGTGTGTGGAAGATGCAAAATTTATAACCAGTTACATCTACAAGCACTCATGGGTTTTGAACCTTATGAAAAAGCACACAGGGGGTAAAGAGCTTGTTTGATCAACCATCACATGATTTTCAACCAACTTCCTTTCGTTGCGATCCCTTGTTCAACAAAAAACAAACTTGAGGAAGATGTTTTCATGTGATAAATGGAATTCATCTCAATGAAGCAAAAAGACAAAACGAAAACAGATGGTTGACCAAGCATTTGACAAAAGATTTTGGTCAAAGGCAGAGGAGATTATGCTATTTAGTGAGCCTCTTGTCAGAGTTTTGCGGATGGTGGATAGCGATAAATCTGCTATGGGTTTTGTTTATGAGGCCATGGATCAGGCCAAAGAACAAATAAAAACAACACATGGGGATAAAAGACAAAAGTACATTTTTCTATGGAGAATCATTGATGAAAGATGGAACAAACAACTCCATAGACCTTTACATGCAGCCGGCTACTACTTAAATCCAAGGTATGTAATTTTGGATTTCAATTCTCATTGCTTATAAGTTATAAGTTTTAAATTTTTCTTTTTAGCTTTTAGTTTTGTTTACTTGATGGATATGTTTTTGTTTTATGAATTTTGAAAGTACCATTACGCTACAAATTTTTAAGCCAATGGGGAGGTTTTAGGGGGATTGTATAAATGCATTGAGTGCATGGTCCCAGATTCCAAGACTCAAGATCAAATTCATAACAAGCTCTTGAATTTTAGTGAGAGTCTTGGTACATTTGGAATTGCTATGGCTATAAGAAATAGAGCAAAGAGTCCCCCAGGTAAAAACTGTTAAAATTTGCAAATTCTTATATTAATAATTTACTCATTTGATTTCAACTTTCAAATTCATTTGCTAATACTTTTTTTCCTTCCATTCTTTTTGCAGCCTATTGTTGGCAACAATTTTGTAGTGAATGCCCTCAATTGCAAAAATTTGCGATTAGAATTTTGAGTTAGACATGTAGTGCTTTAGGGTGTGAGCGGAATTGGAGTGTGTTTGAGCGTATACACACTAAGAAGAGGAACCATTTGGAGCAAAAGCAGTCGAATGACATGGTTTTTGTTCTATACAACCTTAGGTTGAGGCACAATCAATTGCTGAATAAAACCCCTGAAACAAGCAACATTGTCTTGGGTGACTTTGATCCAATATCAAAATGGGTTGTGGAGAGTCAACCAACAACATTTGACAATGAAGAACTTTCTTGGTTGGACTTGGACCTACCTCCACAGGATGCAGAGGAAGATATATCAAAAGCACCAGTAGCAACTTCACGGCCAAGGGAATCAAGCCGTAATCCCATTGCAGACTTGGATGCTACTCACTCTTTAGATGAGGATGAGGAGGATGATGATTATGCTAATGATTGATGATTTGATCATTGATTTGCTATAGTTGTAGCTCGTAGCATTGTAGGATGAAGTATAATACTATGATCTAGCATGTTATTTTGGACTATAAAGGCCTTTTAGAGCCTGCTTCTTGATGTTTGTAACATTTTTGGTTCAGTGATGTTTTGCACCAAGTGTTATTTTGGTTATATGCACTATTACTTGCTATATAAATGAGAACTTTTGCATATTTGTGTATAAATGTTTTGGATTCATATGGATGTACATGAATATATCTCTTTTTCTTTGAAATGTGAATATTTTAAGTGTTTTGGGTAAACTTTTTTTGTTTTTTGTTTTTTTTTTTTCTTTCCGGTTTCGAGCTATTCTTAGTCCACAAGGTTTTTCGGTTCAATGACTCGTTCGGTTCCAATAACATTGGCCTCAACTTCTCTTCTTGCAAATCAGCCCACATCTTGTCCCACCTTGGCAAGGTATCTCTACCCAAAATACTTTGGACGAATACCTGACACTCCTTGGAGGCACTGTTTAGTGCCAATCGCACTATCTCTGTGGGTTGAGGCGCTGCCCCAACAACAGACAATTAGTCTCGGACCTCCTAAATCCTGGTGAGGAAGGGGTCTATTCCTTCCCCCTTCTACATATAGATGAGCCTCAGCTTCTCCTCTAAGTACATCTTTCGCTGCTCGGAAGTTCCCTGGTACAACGTGGAAAGTGTATCCCACATCTCTTTGGTCGTTCCTTGGCCGCTATGTGTGATATAGCATGATCCTAGCCACCATCTAGGATCAATCTCTTTGCCCGCACCATCTCCTTTTTGTACTCCTTCAACTAATTTGCATCCTGGGGTACTACTACCACTGCATCAATATATGGTTGCCTTCCAAATGACATAGTTGGAAGCTCCATCCAATCTGTTATGATTACGAAGTCCAGTAGTGGCCATCTCAACAAATGTTGAAAATCTCCTTTTCCCTTTTGATCAGTTGCTACTCAGATATTCACACTCGCTTTTGGAGTGAGAAACTTTGCTCACAACGACTGTTGATCTGCAAGGGAAATCGAACTTCTTGAGACTAGAAGTTCCCTAAGAAAAAATTTCCCTCAGTGTGTGCTCTTCTTCCACCCGACATTAGCGCTGCTCTAGCAAACTGTTGCAAAAACTTTTGCGTCCAGCTAGAGATCTGCTCTGCATAAATATTGGGTTGTTCCCTCTGCCTCTGCAATCCCTCGATCTGGAGAGATCGAATTTTTCTGTCCCTCTCTCAGAAAAATCAAATCTCCTCAAGAAATTCGGCCTCTGGCAAAGTGACTGCATTGCCCTCTGGGGTTTCAATCTGCTGCCCACACAGAACAGTGAAACTGCTTCTTTCTTCGCTACTGAGCTCTTCGGCTGATCATTTGCACTCTGATAACATGTGAAAATTAGTAATCCTAAATCCTATTGCAACAACTAGAAATTATTCTCCTATTTGTTGATTAAATTTAACAATTTAGTTACTGTTTCCTACGACAAATATTGAGTAACTCACACTGCAATCTACACAAATAAAATTGCGGAAGAATAAACGCTGGAAAAAATACTAGCACACACACATAAAATGACACAGTGATTTTTGGACCAATGTCCCTGGGAAAACCCAACTTGGGAAAACCAGTGCAACAGTGAAGGTTTTATTTTATTATGCAACATTGAAATCTAAGTACATCTATGGAAGCCCAACTGGAAATCCAAACAACAAGAAAATCAGAGCAAAATACTGAAGGGAACTACCGTTCTCCCACATGCAATCTTTGGCTCGACTGTCCCTATCAAAACTCGGCCTCCTGGAGCTATGCGTTAGCTTTTGTGCTGCTCTGTGTAGCTCGCTGGATGGCTTGCTTTGAACTGTGCTCCGATGAAGTCGTTTTGCCTCTGGATGCTGAGAAAACCGTATCTCCGGCCCTCTGGGACTCCTTCTCGACCTATAGAACTAAGAATGGATTTTCTTCTCTCCAAATTGAACTACCTAACTGAAGCAATTGCATTGCCTCTTTGGGATAATTCGGCTCACTTGTTGTTGCCTCTCTAGATTGGATCACTGTCTCTACCCCTCACTCATTGCTCTGATCTCACTGGCTCTCTCTCTGGCAACTAACTTTTGCTACTCTAGAAATCGATATGCTCGTGAAATCGAACTGCTCGAGTGTCTTCTCCAAGTGCCCATCAAAATCTTCTTATAATTCTCTGTTGGGACTCCAAAGGCCAAGATTAAATCTTAATCGATGGCTAAGATTAACTTGAAGTCGATTCGTGTGAGTTTCTAGAACATTCACACCTTGACTTAATTAATACTGAATAATTAGCCATATTTCCTGAGTTTAGACTTAGGAAATATTTAAAAAGTTGACTAATAATCTAATTAAGTCATTTCTAGGCGGAATTTCCAGAAACGATTACTGGGTTTTAGAGATCTCATCGATTCTATTCTCTCTACAAAATTTCGTGGTTAGAACACCTCTGATGCTACAAAAACTAACAAGTAGTAGCCCCAGGACGAAAACCCTTGGATGTGCTAGTGGGTGTTGGACAAAAACCCAACACTCTTGAGGAGATTTCACTCAGAAATCTCACAATGCTTCATTGGAGTTTTGGAGAGAGAATTTTTGCAGCAGCAGGTTGCAACAGTCTTCTCATCGGGCCATCTACATCATTGCCAGAGTCATTCATCAGTTGGGTCAAAGATCTTTTTCTAGGTTTTTGCTCTACTTGCTTGGCGAGCTCAAGTTCCACTATTCCTTCATGTTGATGTACTCTTTTCAATAGATTAATAAAATGGCTCAGTGATTTTTTGGCATCTATTTGTGTATCAATTCATTGGTTGCGTGTTTATTTGCTATTATTTTGTTGTTTGAGTTCATTTCTGGTATCTACTGTTAAATTTCCCATTAGGGATATTACATACCATTTTAGAAAATCGGAAAGGCAGAAACATTTTCTTATGTTGATAATTACTTGTGATATTATTATGTTCTTCTTAACTTCTTTATGTTTTTTGTTTATTTGCTTCTCATAAAGTAATCAAACATGAAGATCGGGAACACCAGAAGTAGGCACTCAGCTGGGCTAAAACCCCTTTATAGGGGAAAACGCAGTCAAAACTCTTCCGTCAGTAAATTCAAATTGAGATAGACCAAGACCCTAGACCAAAATGTGAAAATTCCTAATCCTCAAGGAACCCCTACTGCAGCAAATTTGAATCTACTCTACCTACTTGATTTTAATTACATTCATCAAGTTATTCTTCTGAATACTGAAGCAAATTACTTCTGCAACCTACACTACTTAAATTTGATTTGCATGAAACAAGGAAACTAAGCAAAGAACAAGATATATAGGACACAGTTATTTTTGGATAAAATAGTCCCCGGAAAAACCCAATGCGGGAAAACCGGTGCAACAATTCTCAGGGTTTTATTATTATGCAGTAGAAAAATCTGAATACATCACTGTATATAGTTATTCAGTTACACAGAGAAATATTGGTAGAATTGTGATTTTACATCACCCAATCACTAAGGAAAGTCCTAGTTGTTCCGGTCACTGATTGAGTTTCCCTGAGCAAGCACTGCGTTGCCTCTACATTGTCCCAGTGTTAACCCTTGTAGGCACTGCATCAACTAGCTCGGAATTCAATCAGAAGTCCAGAGTCTCTGCTCTTAGCCTCCTGGTCTCACAAACCGGCTTCCGGTTGCTGAAACTGACAATTGCTTTGATTTTCAACTTCCCCTCTTTGCCTTTGCGTCACTTTTGCGTGGCCTAGCACCAACCTCTGCATCAAGGCCTCTAGATCACTTACTGCCTCTCTCTACTGATGTATCTCCGGCTAAGAATCTCTCTCTTTGGAAGCTACTATTCCTGCCCCTCAACTACAAGATCCCCCCAGTCGATTTTCCTCCTGAGAACTTCTCACCTCAGAAAATCAAATATTTCTGTGTGTTTCTAAATGAACCCCAAGCCTCCTTCCTATTCTTTTCCTATTGAGACTTCAACAGCTAAGATTAAGTCTCTAATCAATGGCTAAGATTAAAACATGACTTGATCCGGCTTCTAGATCATTCTCACCCATATTGTGATTAATACCTATTAATATTTTAATTTTCCTAAGTTTAGAGTTAGGAACTCCATTAAAAATATTTATTATTTTAATAAAATACAATCTGGGTGGAATTTCACCAAACAGTATATAGGTTCTTTAGAACTCATGTGCCTTAGCCTCTCCACCAATTTTCAAGGCTAGAGCACTTCTAAAGCTACCAAAAACTAACACTCCCTATTAGCGAGGAAAGTGCTCTAGCAACAATATCCAATTGTATGTTGCTCTGTCTTTGAAGCACCTCTTTTTCGCACTGTTGCTACCACCAATACTGTGTTGCTGCTGCTATTGTACTGCTGGCCATGACACTAACACTGCCACTGTTGCATCTGTACTATAGCTCCCTCTCAAATGTTGCATTTGCTATGCTACTAGCACTGCCACTACTAACACTGCATTCGTACTGCAACTCAGTAGCTAAGAGAAGCAACTAAAAAACATCCAAAATTAACTGAACTTAACTGTGTTTAGCATAATACCATGAATGTAGGAATCTGACTCCTCTAGTCTCTGACCCTTTGAATCTTCTGCACTGTTTCTAGCTTCTATGCTGTGTCATCTGTACTGTTGCCAACCTTGTTCTACCCTGATCAACTCCTAGTCTCGGGTTATTGTATCTATCCTCCAAACAATCCACTGCATCATCTGACACTAAGTCCATATCGCTACTGCTGAATCTCGGGCTCCCATAGCAAGGAATTGATCCAAGAGGTGGACTCCTCAAGGATCCTGCCGACATGTAGTCCTCCCAACTACAACTCAATATCGCCCCATCTCCCTCCTGGAGATGCATGGGCACTCATGGAAAATTCATCTTCGTCAATCTTTGCTGAAGCAACCTTAGGATCATGTTTCTTATCCTTATCCTTTTTCCTCAAAGGACATTGGGATGCATAGTGGCCCATCTCGCCACAACTGAAACATTTCACCTTCGAAATGTCCTTCTTCCACTTATGCTTTTGTTGTCCCTTTGATGCTAGAACTACGTTCTCCTCCTCGTCCTTGGTCTTCGTGCCACTCCCACTGCTGCCATTGAGGTTGACCTTTACTAGGTCCCTCCTTAATTCCTCCTGTTGAAGGGTTGCGCACATCTCCTCCCATGAAGGTAGTTTTTCCTTGCCCAATATACTTTGGACAAAGACTTGCCATTCATCTGAGACTCCATTCAAGGCTATCCTCACTATCGCAGTTGACTGAGGAGTGGACCCCACTGCAGCAAGCTGGTCTCTAGTGTCTTGAAGACGTTGAAGATAGGAGTTGACTCCTTCTCCCTTCTGCATCAATGTCTGCTGCAACTTTTGTTCTAGGTACATCTTTCGCTGTTCGGAAGAGCCTTCATACAGAGACGACAAGGCTTCCCACATCTCTCGGGCTATATCCTTGCCTTGCAAGTGTGAGATCACTTGATCTTGAACTCCATCGAGAATGAACCTCTTCACCTTCCCCTGCTCGGCCTTGTACTTCTTTTGATTATTGTCAGCAGGAACATCGACAACACTCTTGACGTAGGCTTCAAGATCATACTCCTCCAGAAAAGCTAAGATTCTAGTTTTTCAAATGACATAGTTGGAAGCACCTTCCAACCTGTCCTGATCTCTTAGCCCATGTGATGCCATCTCACCAACTGTCGAACTAACTCCTCTAGTCACTGCTCAACTGCTCAGCAAGTGAGAAATTCAAACTTTATGGCGAAAATCGAACAATGATCTGAGTTGCAATGAGAAGAGGTTGAAGCAGAGATTTGGATCGGAAAGGAGTTCTGAGCCAAATAGTACCAGGCAGACAGGCAACAATAACATCAGAGAGGCAGCACAGGGCCTACGCAGCCTAGGAAGGGGCTCACATAGCATTGATGCAAGCCAAGAGGGTCTCTTGCAGTGTCACTGCAGTATATTCGTTAGAAGTTCGATATTTTGTCGGAGAAGCGAGGTTCTGAGTTGGAAAAGCTGAACAATAGTCTTCCTCCAACAAATCGATCCAGCAAAAGGGGTGACGCAGTCTCCTAGAGGCAAGACGCTGGCCCAGGCAGTGATTGTGCTGGGATTTCATAGTGTTTGTCGAAGTCAAGCCTCTCAGTGGATCAGTTGTGACTTGGAGAATGAGTAAACCCTCGTATGTATCTCTTGTTGCCGATATTTCTCTGAAAGGTTAGCCGGTGTGAGAGGCAACCTGTTGTACTCAGATTCTGCTTGCTTAATAATACAAACCCTCTATTTGCTGCACCGGTTTTCTCGCATTGGGTTTTTCCAGGGACATGTTGTCCAAATAATAGTGTCCCTTATGTGTTTGTCTCATATATTGTTTCAGTTTATGATCTGTATGTCATTGTGGTCTGCAGTAGTGTTTTTCATCACCGTTTATAAATTAAATAACTTGTTGAATGTAATAAAAAGTAGGAGATGCTAAACCAGTGATTGCAGTAGGATTTCTGTGTCTAGATTCAGAAATTTTCACATGGTATTAGAGCATTACAGATCATAGGACACTGAAGCCATCAGTCGGGAGATCCAGTGAAACTGCTGCAGAGAAGCAACTAGCCTAAGTGACAACCTTGTTTCAGAGCCAGAGGAGTAGTTGAAGGAGTGACGTAGAGCCAGAGGAGTGACACAGAGGCTCACGCAGTGCCTGCATCAGCATTTTGAGCCAGTGGAAGGTGACGTAGTACTCGAGCGGAGCTCACGCAATGACTGTGTCAGCTCTCTAGGCCAGCGCAGAGTCTGAGAGGCTCAGGTCAGTCAATTGTCAGGGCAGGAGAAGCAATGCATATTCGATCTGTGGTGCAAGTGGGACGCTGTTGCTGTTGGTGCAAAACAGCGTTTGAGGAGACAAAGTCGAGGTAGAGGGAGTCACTACCTTAGTAGATTTCTTGCCAAAGAAATCTAGATCCAGGTCGCTAAGCAACAACAAAGGAGGATTGAAGAGGAGTGATCCGACATTTTGGCGGGAGGATTTACCTGAAGGAAATCAAGACTCAAAGGGAGTCTAGAAAGAACTTGTTCCTTAGAGGATTTCTAGCGCCAAAGAAATCCAGATCCGTGTCTTGCTGGGGTAGCAGTAAGAGAGGGAGAAGAGAACCTGTTCTATACTTGTTTGAGCAAAGATGGCAGTCAATGGACTGAGGGATCAGGACAGATTGGATGGAGCATCCAACTTTGTCATTTGAAGGCCAGGATCCTGGCAGTCTTGGTCAAGAATCGCATCAAGGATTATGCCTTGAAAGTGGTTATTGTACTGGTCGACGCTGATCCTCTCAAGAAATATGAGGAGGCTCAAGCGAAGGTGAAGTGCATGATCCTGGACGAGGTCAAGGATCATGTGATCCCACATATTGTTGAAAAGGAAACATCAAGGGAAATGTGGGAGGCCTTGACCACCTTGTATGAGGGAACTTCCGTCCAACGAAAGATGTTGCTTGAGAACCAGCTGAGACAGTATCAGATGCATAAGGGAGAAGAAATCGATCCCTTCCTTCTCAGGTTGCAAGGGATTCAAGATTAGCTGACTTCCGTGGGGTCTACACCAGATCCTGAGTTCATGGTCAGGACTGCCTTGAATGCAGTCACTGAAGACTGGGAGACCTTTGCCCACAGCAGCTTGGGCAAGGCTTCCCTCCCTAGTTGGGAGGAGAAGTGGGCAACTCTTCGACAGGAAAAGATCAAGCAGTTAACTAAGGCAGGCAGTGGCAGTAAAGAAGTCAGAGTCAACAAGGAGGAATATGAGGATGTAGCTCTCGCATCAGCGGGCCAACTAAGGTAGCAAAAGAGGAAAAGGAAAGACATAACCAAAGTCAGATGCTTCAGGTGTGGGGAACTGGGACATTTCTCCACTCAGTACACTTGGAAGAAGGGCAAGGAAGAGAATTTTGACTCGAAGGCTGCTCCAGTGAAAGCTAACAAGGAGGATGATGACGAGGATTGTGCCATGAGTGCTGATGCACTTTTGGAGAAGAGGTGGGGCGACATAGAGTTGTAGTTGAGAGGATAACACAAGGGGCAAGATCCATGTGGTGTCCAAACTCTTGGATCACATACGACTACGGGAGCCCTTAATGAAAATAGCAGAATGACGAGAGTCAGTTGGTGCGAGGGGTGATGGAGCAACAATGGCAGAGCTAGAGTACCAGAGTCTGAAGTAGCGTAGTAGAGGTTGCAGCAGTGTGGGAGGCACATAGCAGATTGCAGCAGTGCAGTAGTAGCAGAGGGTCAACACAGATTAGCAACAGAGGTAGTTTCAGCATCACAGGGTATCCATACTGACCAACATGTCATCTTTTGGGTGACTCTTTTCAGTTGCTTACTTCTCAGTAACTGAGTTGCAGTGCAACAATTAGCAATGGCATATTGAGAGGGAGTTGTAGTACAGATGTAGCAGTGACAATGGCAGTCTCATGGGTAGCAGTACAGGATGCAGCAATGCAGTGGATGAAGGGCAGTAGGCCAAGCATCAACAACACAGAGGACCAATGCTATAAATCAGTGTAATGCTTCAGTTTAGAAGTATTGCTAGAACACATTCCTCGTTAAGAGGGAGTGTTGATTTTGGGTAGCATTGGATGTGCTCTAGCTCTGAAATTTTGTGGAGGGGCTAGAATACATAAGATCTCCAAGATGGAGAAATTCCACTCGGATTGTGAATTATTAAAATAATTAATATTTCTAATGGGTTCCTAAGTCTAAACATAAGAAAATAAAAATATTAATGGGTATTAATAAAAATATGGGTGAGAAGCTTCTAAGAGGTGAGGATCAAGTGTGTTTTAATCTTAGCCATTGATTAGGGACTTAATCTTGGAGATACACCAAGTTGATCAGTCAGTTCGATTTTTCTGGGGCGAGGTTTGCTAAGAAAATCGAACAAGTGATCTGAGTTGCAGTGAGAGGGCCTGAAGCAGAGATTTGGATCGGAAAGGAGTTTTGAACCAAAGAGTACCAGGCAGAGAGGCAAAAATAGCATCAGAGAGGTAGCGTAGAGGCCTACACAGCCCAGGAAGGGGCTCACGCAGTGCTGACGCAAGCCAAGAGGGTCTTTTGCAGTGGCAGTGCAGAATATTCGTCAGAAGTTCGAGATTTTGCCAGAGAAGCGAGGTTCTGAGACGGAAGGGTTGAACAACCGTCTTCCTCTAGCAAATCGATCCAGCAAAAGGGGTGACACAATCTCCTGGAGGCAAGACACTGACCTAGGCAGTGACTGCGCTGGGATTTTGCAGTGTTTGTCAAGGTCAGGCCACTCAGTGGATCAGTTGTGACTTGGAGAACAAGGTAAACCCTCGTATGTATTTCTTGTTGCCGATATTTCTCTGAAAGGTTAGCCGGTGTGAGAGCCAACCTGTTGTACTCAGATTCTGCTTTCTTAATAATACAAACCCTCTATCTGCTGCACCGGTTTTCCCGCATTGGGTTTTTCCGGGGACGTGTTGTCCAAAAATAATAGTGTCCCTTCTGTGTTTGTCTCATATATTGTTTCAATTTATGATCTGTATGTCAGTGTAGTCTGCAGTAGTGTTTTTCATCACTGTTTATAAGTTAAATAACTTGTTGAATGTAATAACAAGTAGGAGATGCTAAACCAATGACCGTAGTAGGATTTCTGTGTCTAGATTAAGAAATTTTCACAGAGGCTTCAACGGTTGAGATTAAGTCTCTAATCAATGGCTAAGATTAAAACATGATTGATCTGCCTTTTAGATCATTCTTGCCCATATTTTCATTAATACCCATTAATATTTTAATTTTCCTACATTTAGACTTAGGAACCCCATTAAAAATATTAATTATTTTAATAAGATACAATCCGGGTGGAATTTCACCAAACAATATATGGGTTCTTTAGAAGTCATGTGCCTTAGCCTCTCCACCATTTTTCAAGGCTAGAGCGCTTCCGAAGCTACCAAAAACTAACACAAAATACCTTCCTCCTCCACCAAGTCAGCCCTCAAACTGTTCTTCTAACCTTCAAAGATCGACTACAACAATACTGCATCAACACTGCTTCAACTCTGCATCAAGGACAGATTTTCGACCCTACTACATCAGAATTTCGGCCTAGCGTCAAGACTCAGTTTCGGCCCTCCTGCAACTTCAGTTCCTTTGCATGTGTGAGATAAGATAGAGAAAATTTTGACTTCCTTAGCTAGATAACGACCTCCTTCTCCTTTTCTAGCCCTTTCCTTCTACCTTCTTGAATTTCATTCCTTTTTGCTTCCAGCTACTGCAATTCGAACTTGTGTGAGATATGTTTCCAAATGAGTCAAGTTGCTCCAATATATAGTGAGTTTGTGACATCGAATTCCCTTGTTGAGGCCAACTTGTCCTTTCTTGAGGCCGACTTGGGGGAGGAAGCCTAATTGACCTATTTTACATTAAAATAAAATTTTCACTTGACAAATGAAGCCCAAGAAGGGTCTTTTACATTACGACATGGACAAGGATACTTGACATAAACCCTAGGAGCCTTCAATGGAGGCTTTGACCTAAAAACAATTGACCCAAGCATATGAAATCCATGCTTTAATAAGTCAATTTCTTTAGTAATAAAATTTATTTTTCTTTGTTTTGACAAATACAATACATCATGACTCAAGTACAATTATGAAGACCGACACTAGTTACATTCTTCAATATAATTCAAGACTACTACAAGACTATCAATATCAATCCATTGAAGGAAAACTTTGTCACTTAAAGGGAGACATCTAGGGTAAATTCTCTCACTTCTCCCTTGTTGGTCTAAGGCAAGCATTAGTTCTCCTTGTTGGGTCATACCCTAGAGGTTTCTTGCTACCCATCCATGTGGATGAACCATAAAAGAAAATTGTTCTCCTGATGTTTCAACTTGCCAACTAGCAACCCTATGATGATCTATAGATAGCTAACCTCAAATGCCTCTCATCCATTCTCTGGTCAAGTCTTTCTTCATCTAGTTTCCTCATCCGATGAAGGTGGGTCATCAAATATGACATACATTGACCATTTTGTATTCAAATGCTTTCATTTAATGTTTAAGGGAATTCTAGTATGGATCACAGGTTGAATTGGATTATAGACCGATTTTGACCATATAATTGTTCTTTTGCTTCAGCTTGGTGTTTATTACTTGCCCCTAGCCCAGTGTGGCCTTCCTTGCAGCCTTTCTTTCACTATCTAGAAGGGGCATAAATTGGAGGCTTTGATTGATGTTGCCTATCCATGTTAATCCATACTTGACATCTTCCATCTTCTCCGTGTATCCACATCCCATCTTTGAGTTGATTGCTATCTGTCACCAGTATTTGTTCCCTGTTTTCCTCATCCCTGAGTAGGGGCTTGGAAACTTGGTTGATGCAGTATAGCGAAAAGAAAAAGAATGGGACATAATGTTAAAATGCAAAAGAGTGGCAGGGATAATGGAAAGTGTAACTAACAACTCTCAACTATCTTAGTGATGATTTACTAAAGTCTCAAACATGAAATGATTTATTAAAGATTAAAACATTAGATTAATGAGTTTATAAATAAAATTGCTCATGTACATGGTACAAAATATTTAGGACCTTATTTAACATAAGTGGCCTTGCACAAAATATCAAATGCCAAAACACCAAAGCATTATTGCAAAACTATGAGCTTGTATACAAAATAGCTCATAAACATAGATTTATTTACATACCAAAAAATGTTGTTTTTAGAAACATGTAGGATAAGTTATAGCATCTAGTAAAGAGATCACATGGGCAGAGATTGTTTTAATGATTTTCATATCTATGACATTGAAACCACATGATTGAAAGAAGTAAAATTTACACTGGAGTTTATTTGAAAAAGAGACTACTAATCTTGGCTTTTGAATATTTGTCTTGTATTAGAGAAATTACAAACATCATAAATCGCTCTTCAAGATACAGTTTCTTGGGATTAATCCAATAGGGTCTCACATAATATAAATGTTTAAGTTTGTTAATGTCACAAGACTTTCTGAGATGGAACTCATGGTGTTTCTTCATAAACTTTAAGCCAACCACTTTATGGCAAGGACACAACTAAAACCACAGAGAAAGGAGGATGTCTTAAAAAATGCTTGACTGGTATTTCTATCCATTTTTTACCTTCAACATTCCTTGTAAATGTAAAACCCATTTTTTATGATACCAAAATTTAATGACCTAACCAAAATTAAATCATTTAACATCTGCAATTTAAGTAGAAATTAATCAATTAGATCCACATATAGCTACCTGGCTTCTATATTTGAAGTCAATCCCGAGCTGTTGTAGCACCAACTTTTCTTCCATTACCAAAATGACCAAAACCTCCCTGCCATACTGGGCACAATCTTGGTACCCTGCTCCAAATTAATTCAAAATGGAAGCACTTTGGCCCCCGTGCCCAAAACTTCAAGAATAATTGAGCTCCTTTTTTTTTTGAAATTCTGTCTGAAATTTCCACTCTTTCTGTAAATCTCCAAACTCCTTTTAGTATGTTTACTAGTGTTGTGCATGCGATACATGCATATGGAGCTATCATATGCATGTCTCGTATGTATGCTAACATTTCCATGCTCTTGATAACTCGAGGTGGGTCGTTACAGTAAATAGCAGATTTGTGCTTGGAACTGTTAAGAAGTCAATGATGGCTCGAGGATCAAGGGAAAGAGGATATGAACTACTGGTTGATTATCAATCCTCGTGGATTTTCTTTTGACTTATGCTGTTTTGGTAATAGTGATCTTAGTTTTATCTAAGCAAATGGATGCTTCATCATCACAATTTCAAAATGCACACATGTCTACTCACAGGAGTCTTTTCCTGGCTTTTCACTTCCACTATTGTTCTTGTGAATTATCAACATACTAGGGTAAGAATTGTTTCATGACATCTTTAAGTTATTCAGTATATTTAGATTTATTTATAAAGAAACACAATGACTTGTGGCTTGCTTTTAGTTTCTAATATATTAAAGACTTCCACTTTCTTTTGTAAAAGACTGCAGTGAGAAACTTGGAAATTTTAATTTGAATGCACAAAATTTATTTCCTAGATTGTATTATGACAGTGTGAAACAATAGCTAAGAGGCTCTTCATCTTCTATCTAGGAAGCTAGGCATTGGAATAGTGCCTTATAGTCCACTGGGTCGTGGTTTTTTCTCTGGAAAAGCTTTGAGAGAGATGAATTACAACAACACACGATGGGTATGTCCACATCTGCTTTTATATATTATTCTATTCCCCATATTGGTGCATTTTTCAGTTGACACTTCACAGTTTTGAAACAGTTTTCTCATGCTGGTTCACAATCAGGTACTGTAATATATTGACTTAGTATATCTGTTCAGTTCCTTTGTATAAAATGGCCAACCAGATTCGAATCCTCATGAGTAAGAAATTAGACCATCTGCTCAAACGTTTTACAGCACATATGTGATGTACTTAAATAATGTGATATAGATTTACTGATGTGATTACCCTATTCTTAATCCATTCCCGCATTAACATATGAGGCAGATGATGTTTTATAGCATTATCCTCATGAATCATACTCATTCACGTTCACACATTCTGAATAACTCTTATTCAACCCAGTTTTGTGAGGAGAAACTGCAGCAAATACCAACTTGCCTGCACATTAGAGGCAGGGGATTAACAATCCATACTTCAACGATATATTAAATTATCTGAATCCTAAGTTGTATGGCTCTTAACCATGGTTTTTATATTCAACCTAACTATAACTGTAATACATGCCTGTGGTCTTCAAATGTGCATCCTTGCTACTACAATAGTTTTAACTTTTAGCTCACAGGTGTTTTGTAGTGTTATAGAATTGATTTTTTTCCATGTGCAATTGTATTAGTTTTCCTCATGTACGAAACCAAAATCAAATTAGAAGTAAAGGAGAAATATAGGTGAGATCAGCATGGTAAACTCTACAATGCTGAGATCACCCATCTGATTAGTGGTATGGGTTGAAAAAGTTGTATAGGAAAAATTACGAGAAATGCCTCTACTAAGCCTAAGAGCTCAATCTAAGAGTTCGTGGTCTCCCCACTCTTGTGGCCCCATCGTGTTAGTTTATGTAGCTCGGACAAGTGTTCTAGTCTTAGGGGGTGTCAATGAGGCTAAGAGCACAAGAGGATAAATTATCTCCATGCCCAATTTATTTTTTTCTAAGGGAAAATGTCTTAATTAGATTATTAACCGTTTTTAATTATTTTACTAAGTTAAACTTAGGGAAAGTGATTAATTAATCAATATTAATTGAGACAAGTCGATTTCTCTCTAGTGACTTCTAGAAAAGTGATTTGATGGAATCAAGATGATTTTAACCATCAATCAGGGTTAGATCTTGGTCATTGATTGCTCAATGAGAGATTATAAGAGGATGTTGATAGGCATCTTAGAGACATACATAGATAGCAAATGAGCAAGGGCGTAGTGATAACATGGGTTGACACCAACAAAGGGTTTCAGAAGTGATTGAGGAGAGATTTGCCTAAGAGATTTCTTCACAATGATCTCCAAATTCTTAGAGATAAAGGGAGGTCGAATTATTTTTCAAAGGGCCGATTTTCTCCAGTGGTGCAAATTTCTAGAAGGAGGTTGATTTGCCAGAGAGGTTGATTTGCAGGAAGAAAGTTGAGTTTGCCAAAGGAGATTGATTTGCTAGTGGAGGCTGAGATATTTCTCCAGGAGTGCGAGTTGTCAGTGGAGGCCGCTTTTTCTCCAAGCCACATATGTGGGCCAAGTTGAGACCATACAGGAGGGCCAATTTCATTTTAAGAGGTTGAATTGCTTCTAGGAGGTGAAATTAGCTTGCATAAGTGAAGAAAATAATATGCCAAAGCTTTGCCATTTTGCCTGTGGTTTATTAATTGGTGAAATTCGCAGTTGTGTTTTTATTCAGTGTTTGTAGTAAATTAATTTGTTGGGACAAATAATCATGAAAAGGATACGAGAATAATAACCAAATTAACTGCAATAGAATTTTCACATGGTATCAGAGCATATTTGAGGCGCAAGGTACAAGAGAGTAGACCGAGGGTTTATAAAAAAAGCCCAATTCGATTTGTTCCATAATTACTTGGGGTTTGTTTATTTTCCAAGGGTTCCTGAAAAATGGTTTCAGTTGGTTTACATGATCAGGACATATTAGATGTGTTATCGCTCAGATTGTACCAATGTTCCACCAAGGTTCCGGGATGAGGGGGGAGGGGGCAAGGGGGCGTGGGAGCGGCCTATGCAAAAGCTCCCCACCAATTTTTAGGAAACGTGGGGGAGCGTCAGGGTCTTAAAAACTTATAAATATAAAATATAATTTAATCATTGATATGAATATCATTATCTAAATTTCTAATATCATATAAAATAATAAATTTAAAATTCTAATCTATAATCATACATTATGATTAAAGTTTAAAGTTTAAACCATATTGATGTTCCACTTCTTACTATGAACATTGAATATTGAATAGTGAATATTCAATATTGACATAAAATTATAAAAGTAAAGTCTGATACATCATACATCAAGAGTCCAAATTTTATAGAATTATAAAAGATTGAAGTCAAGTCTGATACATCAAGAGTCAAAATTTTATAGAGTGAGAATCTGAATAATTGATAACATAAATGATAAGAACATCAACATATCAAAAGATAAACGAGCATAATGCAAAATATGCCTCAAGGTAATGCCCCAAGGTAATGCTCAAGCCTCAAGGTAATGCCCCCCTAGTCTTTGCATCCAGCTGCTACATGAATAAATCAGGATCAACCATATCACCATCTAAATCTGAATCACTAGCATTCTCAAACATGCTAAGTGGCACACTAACCAACCCCATCTGTCTCTCATCAAGTCTCTCCTCCATATCTACCTGTGCATCATCCTCTGGATCAACATCCCATCGTGTTGCTGGTCCCTTAAAATACTCAAGTGTCTTCCTATGCTCAAGACGTAGGGCACTATGCACAACAACTAACTTCTCCGCTCTTCTAGAGGTAAGCTTGTTCCTCTTGATAGAGTGGATGAAGCTATATGTGGACCAATTCCTCTTTGCTGCAGAGGAACTAGCAATCTGAGACAACAAACGCATGGCTAGATCTTTGAGCTCTGGAGCACCATCCCCATGCATCCTCCACCAACCAATCGGATCATCTTGGGCTAGATCTATGCGATCTGCCCGAGCACCACGTGTGTTGAAGGGGCCACTAAGAGATGCAAACTGAACAAACTATCTTCGAAATTTTGACCCCTCCTCCTCACTGTACATCTTTGCAATTGCATCTAGGAAGCCTTTCTTTACCTCTGGATCATCAATAGGAGGCACCCTCCCAGGTCTCTCAACATACCATTTTGGGTTTAATGCATATGCTGCCATGTGCAAAGGTGTGTTCATGCGATCCCACCTACACTGAATGATGGGTCGAATCTGGGAAGTATAGAACTCTAATGAGGGCTCCCTCTGCTGAATGGCTACCTTCACACGACCCAACATGCTATCAAAGGTCTCATAGATTTCTCCAAGACTAAGAGCATCTGAATCAGTGTAACGAATGACCTCCACAATAGGGCCCAAGAGTGACACCAAATAAGAACAATGTGCCCACCAATCATTGTCCAACACTTGAAGCCTGACCTTCTTCTCAGTGTCTGTCTTTGATTCTGGCCACCTTCCCCACTCTGAACTCACAACCAAGGATTGTAGAGGTGCTTTTACCTCTATCATCCTCTCCAATAAGAGAAAATTGCTAGCATATCTAGTATCAGTGGGCTTGAGGAATTCCTTCCTCGTGTGAGCCCTGTACATAGCTAAGGAGGTGTTGTGGTTGCAGATAAACATCTGCACATCTCTTGTCGCTGACACCAAGTCTGATATCCACGGAATCTTTCCAATGTCCTTCAGTGCATTATTGAGTGCATGCACACAACAAGGAGTCCAAAAAATGTGTTGATACCTATTCTGAATCAATAACCCAACTGATCTACAAACTGCTGCTGCATCTATCACAACCTGCACCACACTATCAGGCCCAACATCCTCTATAGCTTCTCGAAGAATCTCAAATTGGAAAGATGCATCCTTGCGCTTTCCAGAACAGTCAACAGCTTTAAGAAAAAATGGACCTTCTGAAGATGTCACTATGATGTTTATTAGTGGGCGTTTTCGGATGTCAGTCCATGCATCCATAACAATAGAGCAACCAAACCTCAACCATGTTTGTCTTGTTGTCGCGCAGATTGACATGACAACGCTCAGACCGGGGGCTGTCACTTTGATCCTCGATCCCTCCGTTTAAGCCTGTCTCCCGCGGCTAAGGGGGGTAGACCCTGCGAGATGATGAAGACCAACTGTCGACCAGTTGGTTGGGAGACACGAGACACGATTTAATATAAGCACTAAAAATGATTTGATTAGCAGACCAGTGCCTTAAGAGACTGTCATTAAATCGATTAAATGATTACAGAAACATTAAATGTGAACAGTGCTCTTAGAATGACCAAAATGATATCCAGCAATTGAAGATTTAAAGAACGAATACTCGAACCACCACGAGTCATAAACCATTAACTGGATATTGATTTCGTATCTCGGCTTGGAAATCCAGCGTGAAAGGTATAACATGAAAACCACTGAAATCCAGCAAAAATTATTTTTCCACGATGAACTTTTATATTTTCTGACAAAATTTTAATAAAATTAAAAAACTCAATCCTAAGCCCAAAAAGGAAAAAATTTATTTGATTTTTTTGTTATTTTATATATATTATTTTTTTATGATTTATTATTATTATACAACAACTTCTTCTTCTTCTTCTTCTTCTTCTTCCTTCTTCTTCTTCTTTTTTTTTTTTTTTTTTTTTTTTTTTTTTTTTTTGTTTTTTTTTTTTTTTTTTTTTTTTTTTATTTTAATGAACAAAACTAAATTTTAAATAAAAATTTAAAAAAATCTTAAAATCAAAACTTTTAAATCCTAAGAAACTAAAACTAAAACCCTAATTTTTTATTTTTTATATTATTTTTTATTTTTTTAATTAAAAAAAAAAAAAAAAAAAAAACCCAAAAAATCTATTGAAACTAAAATAAAAAAAAAAAAGTGAAAATCCTAAACCCTAACCAATAAGACCCTAAACATTTTTGTTTTTTTTTTTTTAAAACCAGCTAAATATGAATCCTAAACTTGTAACATCTCACAAATTTTTATTTTTTATATTAAATAAATTTAAAGCTAAATCAAAATTAATCTAAAAAAAAAAAAATTAACGCATGATAAACCAAAAAAAAAGAAACCTAACTATATCATACACGAACTATGTTAAAACAAATAGTAATAAAAAAAAATGAATCAAAAAAATGAAACGTGACATAAACAAGAACGCGTGAAATCCATTCTGAATCTATATTATACCTGAGTCATTCAATCGCATACCTGAATGAAATATCAAACCCTTCGACTTACCTACGACGCCTGAACAGAAAACGATCTGACAGAACCGACGCAGGGAGCAAATCTCAGCTGAATCGATCTTTGTATCCTTTCTAAACTCTTGCTGCTACGCCAGAAAATTCCCGTGCTTATGCATTTGACTTACGTTCTGCTCATTTTTCTTACGCCTTATAACTGAAATCCAAATCGCAAATTTTTTTTATTTTGTGTGCAGGCTCGGGCTCGATGGTTCGACAAGAAGACAGTGGATGGGCTGCGTGGATGCAGCGTACAGGCGGATGGGAAGCTCGACGGGTCTGCTGTCAATGGAGCGTAGTATGGATGAAATCGTTGGGCGATTGCAGGTGCAGATCGGAGAGCAGGTTAGAGCAGAAAGTCACCCACACATTTACGCATGACCATAACCTGATCTACGCATCCAACGAACCATGATCGACCTGAAACTCACGCTCAAAAAATGCGACTGTGCTGACTTCATTTTCCTTTTTATGCCTGCAGGTCGATGTCAAGGATCGATGTAACAGCGGACAGCCTCACTCATTTTCGGAGGATGGATCGCATAGTTTCCAGTTTTTTAATGGCGCAGGTTCTTTGACTGAAAACGCTGATAGCAGAACTGAAATGAGACTGGCCCGATGTCTGATCTTTTTGGTAGCAGAACAGGAACCTGTAACCTGTGTCCAATAAAAATATGTGCAGGGAGACCAAAAAAAACGAAACCCTAAGTTATAAAAAATTTGAAACCCTAAAAACATTTAAATAATTTACAGATTTGGCCTCTTAAAAGCCAGATTTAACAATAAGCTCAGAAAAATATTCAAAGAAATATTGATTTTCAGATTTTCACTGTGAAAAATTTCAGAAAATCTCTCATGTAAATTAATAGGATAAACCGAATGATAGACCCGGGATCAAATCCGACTGGGCCCAGCAAAAATGCTTGTGGGAGCTGGCTGGTTCAGCCGAGAACTTCCCCGAGCGCCCACAAATTTCCTTTAGAAAATGTTTTCTGCACAGCTCAAAACAACCATCAGTAAAGAGGGCAAAATGCTGCTAGATCTCAGGAAGTAATGGAGATACCGGCCATTACTTCAGAAACCCTAACAGCACCCAAACCCTAGCAAGTGAGCAAGATACCTGTGCTCACATTACTCTACGAAAAAGCTATTATCAACAGCTGAAAATAACATATGCAGAAAATTAAACGATCTCACAGCATTCAAGAGAGTAACACCAGCAAGATATGGACCCCAAAGTCTTCTTTATTAACCAGAAACAGATTTACAAGAGAGCTTCTTCAGTCTTTGACTCACAGATCCAATTGATCTGAAATGATCTCCTAAAACCCTATATAAAGGAAATGATCCCAACGGCTAGTTCGAGTGATCCATGTTGAAATGATCTCGACCGTCGATGAGGATCAAGACAGCTCTTAATCTCATCCGTCGAATTAAAATATTATTATTTTATTATT
>APFE030665456.1:58963-77426 GCA_000404065.3 Pinus taeda
GGACACATAACATCATGACTTTAACAATTTACATCTTAAGGGAGAAAAACCCCTTTAACATAGACCCTCACAAATCACCCAGTTCTGCGACACAACTATAATCTAGCAAATCAACACACTAGGATTCTCCTAAAAATCCAATGACGAAATGTATCCCGGCTTTGGGGTCAGGTTTGAACGAAAACTCTACCGATTCGTGGATCGGTGAGACGAAAAACCTCCCGGGACATAGATTATCATAGGAAAGTTAGGTCCACCTAGGCAATTTACAACACGACTCACATCTGCTAGGATTATTTACAATTAATACATGCAGACTGGGTTTACAATTAGATTGATCAAGATGCTGATGACTGCAGGATGGAACGGACACGCTGATCAGGTGCTGCCCCTTTTTGCGAAGAAAGAGGGGGTGGACTGCATGGGTAGTTGACTGGTAGAGGTCAACATGTCTCATTCTCTCTTTCTGCACATTAATTTTGGACACTTGTCTATCCAAAATTGTTGTTCGTAGTTTATGTTCTCCGGGTGGTACATATGAAGGCCCTAGTTTTGCAATTGCTTGGACCATTTCCTTGTAATAAGGAGAACGAACAACATGGAAGGGAATCCCATTGGCAAAAAGAAGTTTGCCAACTGCATCATCTACGTCATCTTGATCTAAAGTGTTGTACATCCCAGACATTTTACCAGTACCACCCATTGCAGAAGAACAAGATGCACCAGTGGAAACCTTTGTCTTTTTTGATGAAGCACTAGATGGAGGAATATTTGTGGATGGATCAACATGTCTACTAGAGAACAATCCTTTTCCAGTGGCTGCCCTTTCTAGCCTTCAAAGTTGCTCTCTTTGAGCTGAATTCAGGTTCTTTGAAGGACACATATTCGCTCCTTTAACTGTAATAGCCAAAATGTGTTGCTTCACCTTGGTATAGCTGCCAACAAAGTGATGCCCACAAATATTGAAGACCCAATCATGTGAGCCACCACCAACTTTTGAATTCTTTTTCGGCAGTCTAGTTGCATAGATTAGAAGTGGTTTTAGAGGATTAAATGTCCCCTTTGCAAATTTTTCCAGCTCTCTTGGTGGGCCTCCAGAATCTACACCATGCCTATTCTGGTATCTTGCCCCCTGTGACTGCTTTCAACTTCTTCTTGTGCATCATGTGGCTCACTACCACTGTAGCCACTGTCACTATTCTCACTGTTCCCAGAAGAAGTTTGACTCTGACTCATAGTTGTAACTTTGTAAGTTGTGAGTTGAATGACAAGTCAAAATGTAAGTTGCAGCTTGTAGGTTGCAACCTGTAATGAAAATAAAACGAAAATTAGAAACATTACAACTACAACACATGCCACACACATTGAAGTTTTGATTCTTGAACACTGATTTTTTTTAATTTACAAGAAAAAAATTAAAATAGAAATCAAATTTTATTATAGTAAAAAATTATAAACAAAAACAGTTTCAAAAATAGTTTCAATTTTTTTTTTTTTAAACACAGTGAATAGTGAACACTCAAAACATAATGATAAAAAAAGAAATGAAAAAGAATCCTTTGCTCCTACTTAGAAATTAGAATATAAATTGAGATGTGATGTATCTTGATGAAAATAATAATATAAAAAGATGTGAAGATATTAATGAATTATCATTTGAACTTTTTGATCACCCTACAGGAGCAAAATGAAGGAATTTTTGAAGGGTTAGGGCTTCATTCTTGTTGTTTGGTTGATTACAGGTCTACTAGAATAGCATTTGAACGATGAAGGAAGGTCCGTCCCAAGCTTTCGGCCTTGAACTCTGAAGTTAGGGCTCAATTTTTGTTAGCTCGAATTCTAGAAATAAGAAGTGAATTTCTCTGTTCTCTATTGAAGCACCAAATCAGGGCTTAAGTTTTGTATCACAAGTGGATCAATCTAATTTTCAGTGGCATTAAGGCTACATACTGAAAAGTTGAAAATTGTTTCTATTCACTCAACTAATAGTCTAATACCTTCTGCGTTTAGGAAAGAAAAGGATATAAATACTTAAATTCAGTTAACAAATTTCAGGTAGGCTATGGTAAAGATTTCTCCAATAACTTTCTACAGACAGTTAGTAGATAGCCATGCATACATCTAAGATTTACGTTGCAACTGCCAAGGGAAAAGCTTTGTACATGTTATGTCTGGTGTTCAACATAAGGAATTACTACCTAATGCAAACTTGTATTTAAAATACCGGACAGTTGAGATTCTTACCAACAAGTTTGCATAGGAGGGTATGGACCAGCACCCTTTGTTTCCTCACAGAGATGGACTGTACACTGTCCTTAATGGCAGCAGGTTTATAGATGTGTACTCAAATAAACTCAGCTCTGATGCCAATAGTGTTAGAACTGAGAGTTAATTGGTAAAATTGTGGCTGAAAAAACTTTAACAGTAAATACTTCCCAACCTCAAGCTCTCTCTCACCCACACATTGAAATGCATTTCATCATAGCAAGGAGCGTTTTCACATTTTTCTATTTCGCTGACTATGGGATAGAGGATTATTCTTTAGATGCACTCTACACAATCGTGTCCAGTGTAGCAATGTTATTTCTAAATTACAAGTAGTGAGGAAAGATGTAGGAATAATGATACTTTTGCACTTCAGACTAGCTAATACTTGCAAACATATTCATCCCCTTTGAAGCATAGCTACTCAATACACGTTGAGGTTGATTATATAAAAGGTCTCAGTGTCATGCGGATGGGATTGAGCAAGTGAATACAATGCATTACCTCTCTGCAGCCTGTTTGCCTCTGATGGTCTCGGTCATCTAAAATTTCTGAGTATAATGATTAAAATAAGAAGCACGATCCTTGATCAAATCAAGTGAAGAGGGGGGCTGAAAGACATTGAGATGTAAACGCAGTTACGCAGTCGCAAATGCTCATGAATGAACTGTTACTTACCTATTAGGCTGTAACAGTCCAGTCCTCGCACGCAGCGTTGCTCGCACGATGCTTGACCAATGACGGGAGGTGCTGCCCGCACGATGCTCGACGGGAGCTGCTACTCGTAGGATGCTCGACGGGAGGGAGGGAGGAGTTCTGGAATCTGAACAGTGAAATCGAAGGCTGTGAGTGGAGCGCTCAGCGAAGGCTGTGAGTGTGTTGTTCTGTGTTCACGCTGCCGTTTTTATAACATGAAACAGCTAAATTCCAAAACCATACGCGTTAATTAACTATTAACTAAAGATTAGTTTTAGCGTTAAGTTAATTAAAATCGTTTTTTTTGCATAAACGTGTGCCTCGTCCTCCCTCATCCCCTCGCCCCCCTCGCCCCTCACGACCCCCTCGTCCCTCTTTTCGGAAACGCCCCCTCAGGAAAGGGAAACAACTCCCTAACATGTCCCCCTGAGTTTCCTCATTTTTGGGAGCATGGGGAAATGACCACTACTCGTCCCTGAGTCCCCGGAGTGCGGGGGAGCGAGGAAACTAGATCCCTAGGGGGGGGGGCGAGTCCCCGTGGAACACTGGATTGTACAAGCACCGTGACAACAATTGAGGGCAGGGGCTGTCACTCTGATCACCGCCCAGTCAGTTCTAGTTGTCTCCCAATAGCAGGCTATGGGGGGTAGTCCCTATGGAAATGAGATGATAGAAAACAAGTTGGGGACCAACTTTCCTGGGAGACACAGTTGAGTGGCCTAGCTACTTGGTACAATTTAGCAAGATTAAGGATCCGATTAGAATTAGAATTGAGACCAACGCTTTATGGAGTCAAAATTTATTGCTTGTTTCAAATTAAACCCCAATGACTAGATGGAAAATTGTTGCTTAGATGATTAGCTAACCTATATGAAATGCAAGTCTTAAAATTTAAGTGTGATGCAACGATCTTGGTAAATTTTAGATTATATGCCTAATCTATATAAAACCTTCCCTTAACTGTTTTGAAGCTAGGCTCCCAGGTAGGTTGTGGGAAGGAGGCCAATAGGAAGCAAGCAAAGGCTTGATTAACGATACCTTCTATTAGACTCCTATCACCCGATGCCTCTGTTGTTACAGATACCGTGGCTCTGATGACTGCAAGATCATCGTGTTAACCACCGAAGAGTTGCTAAGCCCCTCAAGCTAGATGAGAAGGGTGGCCCTAGGTTTTTATCAACCAAGCTTATACTTGGATGTAAGTTTATTAAGTGCAAGGTTAGTCCTAGAATGCTTATGTAGTGATTATGAGTGAGTTTCTTAGTTTAAGATTGTTTATATGATTTAAGTACTTAATGTTGATTAATTTATGGCAAGAGTACATAACAATGTATTGAAAAACAATCCTAAACAAGAACAACTGCTCAATGATACAAGTGTCTCTATTCAACAATTAGAAAATGAGATGCCAATAACCACTACCTGAGATAATTAAAGATCTTCCAAGATGCTTCAACAAGATAGATGCCAATGATGATTCCACAAAAAAATTATCTTATATGTGAGTGATATAAGTGCAAAATTTGGAAATTCTTATAACTTAAAACAAAACAAGTAAACGTTAGATTTCCAATAACCAAAATCAATAGTAACACTTCAGAATTTTCAGTGCTTATTAGTCTTATGACAGCAGTAAGAAAATCACTTTAAATTCAAGAGGCAACAAGCATATAGTAATTGGATATGATCACTGAGATGCCCAACAACTTGCCAAAGTAAAACTATGATTTTTAGTCCACTTAAGATGCAATATTCAGAATTATATTATATCTGAAATAAATTGTTACAGCAGTAAGTAAAATAGACAATCAATGAGCTATTGGTGCTACAACAAGTGCCAAATCATGTCCAAAGCTTATTAAGTGCTGAAACATATCTTTCCAATGAGCAATTATGGTTTTCAGGGTTGCTTAAGATTTGTATTCGGAAATTACAGATCTGATATATTTAGTAATGCAGAAATATTTCAGCTCCTAAAACAGCTAGATCTATATTTAATAATCAATGCTCAATTTGTCAAAATTTAGAACGATTATATCCAGAATAAAAAATTAGTTTTTTGAGTCCTTTAAGATGTGATATTCAGAAAGTATCAGATCTGATATACTCAGTTATGCTGTGATTTCCAGAAAACAAATAAGTAGATCTAGGCTAGATATGCAAAGCCCAAGTGGCCAAAAATTTAGGAAAATTTTACTTTGCAAATTTAAAATATTTTGACCAATTAAATGTATTTTTAGGGCACTTATATCACTGTTATGAAGATGTTATTATAGTTGTAACAAAACAGAGATAAAATGAGGGTTTAGAGAGTAAACCCTAAGCGCAAGGCCTTGTAGATTACTTGTCCAATTTTGCCAAAATTTCTTCAATGATATTATAACCTAAAAATACCAATTTAGGGCTAAATTTTCTGCAAAATACACCAAGCTTCAGTCCCAAAATTTTTTAGAAATAGATGGAGGACAAACTAAGGCCAGATAAAAGCAAAAGACAAAGGAAAGAGGCCAAAGAGATTAATGTTGAGGCTAAAGAGAGGAGAAGATGAGTCAAAAGGGAGGCCGGAAGGCAAGAGGAAGGAGGAATGACAAGGAAAAGCCCTAAAGGGGTTGTGGCTAGGCCCTAAGGGGCTCAGAAACTCACGAAAAGCCCTTTCGGGCTACCGTCTAGGGCAAAGAAGGGGGAATGAGGCCTCCTAGGCCCACGTACAGGCATAAAAAGGGCTAAAACGCCTAAAGGAGGGTCAAAAGGAGGAGGTCGATGCCTCAAAAGGCTGACGTTGGCCTCTAGGAGGCCTAAAAAGTTGACGCATGCCTTAGAGAGGCCGGATCTGGGCCCGGGAGGGCTGAAAATGAAACTTCAATTTCAGAAAAATTTATTTCCTTCAAATCTGAAATTTTGCTCAATTTCTTCAATCGTTGACCCTGCAAAAAAAATTAGAGACTAGATCTTACCCTCAAGGGCCTAGATCTAGCTCTATTACAACTTTCTCCACTTGATATCACCTACAGAAATAGATTTACAAATACCCAAAACCCCAATATATACAAAAAATCGTAAAACCCAAATTAGCTAAAATAATATACAAAATGATTTTACAAATTTATTTACAAATATACAAGGGTTTTAAAATAAAATTTGAGAAATATTTATTTTTTGAGTTTTTCTTTGATAAATGGCTAATAATACTTTGGAAAATTAATGCACACTATAGCCTTGGCGAAGTTATATCAACCTTATAAATATTTGGAGTCCAAACAAGGTTAGTTCATGCCCACAGTTTGTGTACTTGGGGACCAAGGACTGGGGAACCTGCAAACACTATATATTTTTCTCAAGAGAAATTGTTAGACATGGAAAATCAAATCATCTAAGATAAATCCAAAATCTATCAATATAATGACTTTATCCCCATCTAATGAAAAACAAAATTTAAAATTAATAAGAATAATATAGGAAAGCCCATACCCAACGCATACCACAAATCAATGAACACTGAACACCATGAACTGCACCCCAAAGTCTTTATTATGATTCAAATAAACATTCCTAGTAGGACTGTATTGTTACATCCATTCTTCTGCAACAATTTCTTAGTCAAAAATCAGATAGCTTTGACACACAAATGGTTCTCTATATATAGATAAATCCTTCAAGTGGAAAAATAACGGTTAGTTGTCTTGATCCTCGTCAAAATAATCTTGGTCATTGATAAATTCTTGATTATCTTTTAATCTTAGTTGTTGAAAATATTTATTTTGAGGAATTTTCGAATTTCTCATTAAATCCATTTTTTATTAGCTCAAAATTAATTATTTTGAGCTAATTTCCTCAAAAAATTGACTTTGACTTAACCACCAAGGTCCAAGGGTCCAATTTTTCTTGAAATTTCCAATAATTCCTTGGTGAGGGACCTCCAAAAATTAATTCTTTTGAGACCCACGAATTTTTCCACTTGGAGAATTTAATTTCTCTAGACATTTAATTTTGACACTAATTAATTAAATTTTTGGCTTAGGATTTTTATTTATTTTTGTCAGAAAATTTTATTAATTAACACTTGAGGGGATTAAATATTTTTTCCACCCTCTAATATTTTAACCATGGTGTCTAAGTATGAGGGTCCATCCACTAAAATATTTTTACATAAGATTTTTACAAATTCAACCTTCAAAGGGGGAATACCCATTCGGTTTAGACCCTCAAATTACATACTCAATTCTGCGACACAATATGATCTAGTAGACCAAGTGATTTGTAATAAAATAATTTAGCGAATTAGCTTAAATTATTCTCAAATCACTTTACATAAGATTCAACTAGAACATTAGGACTTACTTAAGATTTTGATGAAGAATTACACCCTAGTTTTGGGGTGAGGTTGGAAGGAAAATCTCTGTCGACTATCTGTGTTTAGAAATACGAATAAATCAGTGAGACGAAAAAACCTCCTACGATGAAACTCTCGCCAAAATAATAGGCTTACCTAGGTTGTTACATACACACACGATCTTACTAGCATCATTTACATCATATATTTGCAGAATGGCTTTACAATGACTCAATAAACAACTAATTGATGATCCGATCCTTTTGAAAAAATTGGTACATCTGCTTGTTTGGAACTTTGACAAAAAGTGTGCAACAAGAGGGAGCATCTAACTTTGGAATATGGAAATCCAAAATACTATTGATCTTGGAGGAGAATGGTCTCAAGGAATATGTGACCAATGTTGTAGTCATGCTGACAGACACAACACAGCTCCTCGCCAGCACGAAGGTGTTAATTTTCCACTGCTTTGTGTTATTTCAATTACTTTAGCCCAATTCAATCCTTCAACAAGCAATCTTTTCCAATAACATTAGTTCTTCCAATATTCAAAAATAATTGAAGATAGAACAGTAAATGCAATAATAGTAGGAAACAATCATCACATCAACAAGAGACACCAATTTGATCAAAGACCAGGGAAAAATCCCACAAGGGGGAAAACCCTTTGAAATTCTTCTTCTATTAGATTGTCATAAAATGTTCAGGAGAGAGTAAAATAATCCAATTCATCAACAATGTCATAGTCAAATCTTTGACCATACAACAAAACCAATATCCAAAGTCCAACAGATTAGCCCAAAAGTCAAATCTGGTCAAACTGTCAAATTTGCAATTATGGTCAAAGTCAACAACAATCAAAGATACCCATGCACTTCTTGTTCCTCATGCGTACTTTCTGTGAGACCTTCTTACTTCCTGTGACAACTTTGCACTTCCTATTCAACCTTTGCACTTCTTGTTCAACCTACGCACTTCTTGTGCCAGCTTCGCACTTCCTGTTTAACCTTCGCATTTCCTGTGATAGCTTCACACTTCTTGTTCAACCTTCACACTTCTTGTGACAACTTCGCACTTCCTATTCAAACTTCGCACTTCCTATGACAGCTTTGCACTTCCTGGTGACAACTTTGCACTTCCCGTGACATCTTTGCACTTCCTGTGACAACTTTGCACTTCCTGTGACATCTTTGCACTTCTTGTTCAACCTTCGATTTCAGATAGAACGAACCTCCAGAAGAAGAAGAAATGATATGTGATGATGATGTCCAAATGACCTTGAGGTCACTTGTATTTATATGCAACTTTGGAAGGGAAATTTGACTTTAGGCCTGTTGTCGCTCAAATTGTACACCAGAATGCGCCAACGCTCAGGGTAGGGGTTGTCACTCTAATCCCTGCCCTCTCTAGTTAAGTTGTCTCCTAACTGCAGACTAAGCGGGGTAGTCCCTATGGACAAGATGATGAAAAACCTCAATGAAGGGAGAAAACAAACTAGAAGGAGCATGGAACTATAGGGCCTGCAAAAAGAGGATAGACCTCATTCTTGAAAGAACAAAGTTTTGGATCTCATTAAAGGAAAATTCAAGAAGCCTACTAATGAATCAAGTGATGAAAAGAAAGAAAAGTTTAGAGAAATTGAAATCGTGGCTATGAACCTAATAGTGGTTGGAGTTAAGGATAACCTAATTTCATACATATCCAACATAAATTCCGCTCAAGAAATGTATGAGGCTCTCTCCAAGTTATTCACAATCAAAAACATTGGTCAAATAGAAAGCCTCAAGAATGAACTAAGAATTGTTAAGATGACATATGTGTTAAAAAGTGTAACTAGGTTCAGTCTTCATAATGACATGTGCAATTTTGTTTTATGTAATTGATGAAAAGAATAAAAATAAAATTATTATTGTAATACTTGTCTCATGGGTTTCATGAGCAAGGAATTTTATTTTAGTGATGGCTCCAATTGTGAGCCTTTAGGATTTGTCAACTAGTCATAAAAGTTAATTTGAGTCTATGTCATGTATGAAGGACCCTTCTTGGGCATGTTATATATTTATATAAGTCCTTAAATAAGTTAGAAAGCCCTCCAAGACCAAGGCAAAGTCACCTCCTCCAAATCAACTTCAAAAGAATAATATAAATCTCTCAAATAGACATGCCAGCTCACTATCATGTCATGTCGGCTTATTTTGATGGGAAACAACTATAAATAGGGTTGTTCGTATTTATTTCAGAGGAGAATTTCAGAGATTCGGTCACCATATGTAACAAATAAAATATATATAAATAATGTAAAATAATATAAATGATAATAAGCATAAATAATAGTTAGTTAAGCTAGTAATTAGGTTGAAGAGGCATGTCTAATAGGACATGACTCTTCATGAAGAGACACTTGCCTGATATATAAGCAAGCCTCTCGTTCTCATTTGTAATTCATTCTCATTCTTATTCATGTTCATTTTTAATATATAATATTTGTATCCTCATGGATATCTTGATATTCGAAGCCTTTTGGAGTAATTAATTTGTAGAAGGAACTTTGTTCGCTTCATTTGGTATCAGTGCAGTTCGGTCCTCTAGGTTGCTTAACCGGTGCACAGAGCTCGTTCGCTGATCCAAGTCTTTGACTATCGAAATTCGTCAACCTTGTTGTCGTATAATTGAAGCATTTTGCTCAATATTTGGGAGTTTCTCCTTTTCTCTGTTTTTCTAGGCCTTTGGCCATAAAAAGAAAGAATTAACCAAAAAAAAAATATAAGTAAATAAAATTAAAAAAAGAAGAAGAAGAAAAAAAAAAAGTAAAAGAAAAAACAAAACGGATACAAAATCTCATACCAAGTATATTTAAAACTTTTTACGTGGAGAAGCCCGTGGTTTTAAAAACAACCCATGGTAATTGCCCATGGTATTTTAAAAAGTAAAAACAAAAAAACAAAAAACAAGAAACAAAAAGAATACGTTTTACTTTTTACATGGAGAACATTTTAACGGAGGTTTTAAAAACAACCCATGGTAATAGCCCATGGTATTTTAACATCATGACCATGTCATATGAAAAGACATGACCTTTATATTTATTAAGTGGGGTGACATTAAAAATTTATCAAGGAAGTAATTAAGTATATAAAAAGAGGGATCAAGTCTTTTGTCATCGACAAGCTTTGAGGACAAAGCTCTTTGAGGAAGGAGGCAATGCAACGAATAAAATATATATAAATAATGTAAAATAATATAAATGATAATAGGCATAAATAATAGTTAGTTAAGCTAGTAATTATATTGAAGAGACATGTCTAATAGGACATGACTCTTCATGAAGAGACACTTGCCTGATATATAAGCAAGCCTCTCGTTCTTATTTGTAATTCATTCTCATTCTTATTCTTATCCATTTTTATATATAATATTTGTATCCTCATGGATATCTTGATATTCCAAGCCATTTGGAGTAATTAATTTGTAGAAGGAACTTTGTTCGCTTCACCATACATGTAGGAACCAACACTATTTTTTTTAATCAAAATAAAGATACAACCAGAAGAGAATAGCATTGGAAATTCAAGTTTATTAAGCACTATTTAACACATCCCTTCATTTCACTTCATTGAACATATCATCTAATTTACATATATTTAACTAAAGCCATAATGAAGTTATTCAAAAGAATATTATAACAGCATACGTACCGTCCACTAGAAGACAAGATTCAAACTTGACTTGCCGCTACTTGTCTTCTTTGTTGTCGGTCGCCTCCAAGTGTGAATGTCGACGTGCTTGATCCGAATGTAGTGACCCACTGGTTGACCTCCCATCCTACTCGGGTACTCTCCTTCCCCGCGGACCCCCGAACTGTAATGGGATTGTAAAACAAAGGAATGTACTAGCTGGTAGGGGAGAGCACTCCTTGGTTCAAGAGTCCCCTCTCTAAAGTCCTCTACCTTACCAAACTCACTATAGCTCGTAGTCACTATGACATGGTCTCATCCATCCAACAGTACGGTAAAAAAAAGTCCCTTAGGTGACACTTGGCCTTTCATGCATAATTAATTATTTTTGATAATCTAATAGTTTGATTATTCACTGTAAATTACGGTATGTTCTATGCTTAGAGCAGTTTACTTCTTTTCTTCTTATTAATATACATTGAGTACAGTGCAAATAGAACATTAAACGATCGATAGAAAACAAGCCAAGACAAGAGACACAAGATGTGGCAGCTAGCCAGGGACAAACCCCAATGCGGGGAAACCCTTTGATCAAATCTTTTTATCTTCAATAGTTCAGCAGAGAGAAATAGTACAAAATCAGAATTCTATAATTTTATAGTAGCCGCAGCAAACCCTAAATCAGTAAAGTCAAACCTAGTCAAACGAGATGAAATCGACCTCCAATATCCTTGGTCAATTTCCCGGTCAACTAGTCTTCGAACAACTTGAAGAATCAGCCCTTAAACAGCCCCAAACACACAGTCAAACTGCTGCACCAAACTAGGGCAGTCAACGCTGGTCAAACTTGTGGTCAGATTGCCTCGATTATTGTGCCAAAAAATGCGGCCTGCCTAGGAGAAGCAGCCACACCAAAACCGCACTCTTCTAAGGTCAATGCTTGGTCAACGCTGGTCAAAGAGACCTTCAACAGCTTGTGCGTCCTCCTTCTTCCCACGTGTGAGTTGCTCCTTGTGTAACCCAAAGCTAAGGAGAGAGAGAAGAAATGAGTGAGATTAGATGATGATAAAATGAATCAACCTCACTTGTATTTATATGATTCACTGAGCATGTGTGCCACACATGTAACTGCTGGCCAACCTTGACAATTTGTCAAGTAAATACAAATAAATTCATATCTCCATAAATACTTGTTGGAATCGGATGATCTTTAGATCAATCCTACACCTCTTGACAAGAGGAATCTAGGAAAAATATCAGCTACCATAAATGAGATGACCCATATGGAGTTTGGCCCTAGTTGCCAATTTTAACACTCCCTCTCAACTAGGGAGAACTCCATCTGCTAATCCGTTTGACCGTCTATACTGTCCCAGCCATCAAATGCACTACCTTGCGCTGCTGGTGCTGCTCTGCTGAACTATTGAAGAAGAAGAAATGATCGAGGATATATCATACCATCCTCCACTGACCTGAAGTCAATCTCAGAGTGTGTCATACCACTCTCACTAATCCCAAATCAGTATCATTGATCCTAGATCAATGGAGGTCATCCTAGCATAGCGAGTACGGTAGATACAATGATGTGACCATCGATAGTACTACTAATGGTCCCTAACCCCATTTCCCTACTCATTGATCAGATGAGAGGTACTTCCTATGAGTCCCAGACTGCATGGGTAGGATGCCTTGACAAGAGAACTAATCATCCTGTCCACAGGAGAACGAATCATCCTGTCCAATAGTCATCGCAGGAGAACTAATCATCCTGACCCACAGGAGAACTAAACATCTTGTCCCACAGTCGCCATGAGAGAACTAATCATCCTGGCCCACAGGAGAACTATCATCCTGTCCCATAGTCGCCATGGGAGAACTAATCATCCTGGCCCACAGGAGAACTAATCATCCTGTCCCACAGTCACCACGGGGTGTCACAGGGGAAGGTTGAACCTTTCACCCTGTACATAGTGCACCATCAGGGGATGGTGAGTCGCCCTGTGGTCACATGTCGCTCCAAGAAGTACCCCGCGCCCCCTGGAGCTCCTAGAGCTCAATATATGCATCATATACGACCCTCATAAGAGGGTCTCTCAACAACACGAAGTCGTTCTCGGAAAGTCAGGAATTTGACCTTTCCCAGGGGCTTCGTCAAAATGTCGGCGACCTGTTCATCTATACCGATATGTTGGAGCCTTGTTGCTCCCCGTTGTACCATATCCCTAATATAGTGGTACCTAATATTGATGTGCTTGGAGCGATCATGAAATACGGGATTCTCTGATAAACGAATCCCGCTCTGGTTGTCACACAATATCACGGTAGTATCCAATGTGAATCCAAACAGCTCACTGAAGAGCTTTCGCAACTAGACCGCCTCATAAGAGGCCATACTAGCAACAATGTACTCTGCCTCGACGGTGCTCAAGGCCACCGACTTCTACTTCCTGCTCATCCAGGATATCGAGGCAGATCCCAAAGAGAAACAACACTCGGAAGTGCTCTTTTGGTCCACCACACTGCCTGCCCAATCAGCATCGGTGTATCCAAGTTGTCTCACATCTCCAGCAGTGTATCTCAACCCATGAGTGATTGTGCCACAAAGATATCTCAACATATTCTTGGCACCAATCCAATCTGTGTGGTGAGACTCAACCATATGTTAACTCAACGTATTGACTACAAAGCATATATCCGGGTGGGAGTTCACCAAGAACATCAATGCTCCAACGAGTTGATGATACTTGGTAGCATTTCGTAAAACAGGTCCGACAACACTATTGCTTAACTTCTTGAAGTCAAGCTCCATTGGAGTAGTCACGGGCTTGCAATCCACCATACCGATTCTCTCCAATATTTTCACCACATATTTCCTTGAGATAGGAAAATCTCCCTTGGTTTCTGCTAGACTTCCAGTCCTAGGAAATAGTGCATCAGCGCTAGGTCTTTCATCTCGAACTCAGAAGCCAACTCCCTCTTACATTTGAGAATGAGAGGGTCTGCACCTATTAGAAAGAGGTCGTCAACGTACAACACCAGTATGAGAGGTTTGTCATCTTCAACCTTAAAGTAAAGGTTAGGGTTGGCTTCACTCCTAGTGAATCCCATCTTCATCAGGTAGCTATCGATCCTCTCATACCATGCTCGGGGTGCCTGCTTCAGCCCATAGAGGGCTTTCTTCAACCTACACACGTGAGATTCCCGATCATGAACCTCAAATCCTTGGAGTTGTTCCACATAGACTTCCTCTCTGATCAAACCATGCAAGAATGTGGTCTTGACATCCATCTGATGTAGGTTCCACCCTTGCGAAGTAGCAAGGGATATGATCGAGCGGATGGCGGTATATCGGGCAACAGGTGCAAATATCTTGCCATAGTCTATACCTTCCTTCTGAGAGAAGCCACGAGCGACAAAACGAGCCTTATACTTTTTAGCACTTCCATCAACTGCATGCTTTATCTTGTAAAGCCATTTCGAAGTGACAATTGCTTTGTCCTGGGGTCTGGGGACCACATCCCAGACATCATTTTTTATGATGGACTCATATTCCTCAGTCATAGCATCCTTCCATACTTGATGCTTGACAGCTTCTACAAATGATGAAGGCTCATTTTGGATGATCGTGCTCATGATGGTCAAGTATCCCTGATACCTGGTCGGCTTCTTACATTCCCGAAAATTCCCTCTGGGTGCAATGTGTCCTTCAGCATCATCCAGTGTCCCCCTAAGCCATGAAGGCCTCTTCCTAGAAGAGGAAGGCTCTTGCGAAGGGGGATCAATAGGATCCATAGGTTCTTCCACATTGGGCATCGTCTCATCTTCCTTTTCCTTTGGTTCCTTGGTGTCAGCTTCTTTAGATCCCCTTTGAGTAGGAAGATTGTCAACTTTGCTAAGAGCCATATCTTCGTCAAAGGTGACATCATGGCTAATCTCGATTTCCCTTTGACCAGCCACATAGATTCTATAGCCCTTAGTATTTTTGCTATAGCCCACGAAGATTCCTTTCTTTCCAGATGCACCCAATTTATTCATTTTCTCCTTCAACACATGAAAATATACAGGACTTCCGAAAATTCTAAAATGAGATACATTAGGTTTCTTACTAGTGAACATCTCTTTGGGAGTCTTGGAACCCAATGCTTGGTGAGGGCATCAGTTTTGCATATATACGACGCTATTCGCAGCTTCGGCCCATAGAAACTTTAGAAGTCTTTGATCATGGAGCATAGCACGGACAACTTCCACAATCGTATGATTCTTCCTTTCTGCCACACTGTTCTGCTCAAGAGTATATGGTGTTGTAGTCTCCCTCTTAATGCCAACCTCTTTGCAAAAGTCATGGAACTCATTGGATTCATACTCAGTCCCATTATCAATCCTTAAGATATTAACTTTCTTTTCGGTTTGATTCTTGATCAAGGCTTTGAAGTGACGAAACCAAGTGAACACTTCATCATTCTTTTTCAAGAAGTATATCCAAGTCTTGCAAGAATAGTCATCTGTAAAAGTGAGGTAATATAAATATCCTCGAAGGAGTTCACAGGTATCATACCAGATATGTCTGAGTGAACCAACTGCAATATATCAAAGGTCTTGCTTTGGCTTAAGGGGAATGGTCCCCTTTTGAGCTTCCCTTCAGCACATCCAAGACATACACCTTGTTGCTCTACTTGGAACTCGGGCATCCCTATCACCATTTGTCTTGCATTGGGTAGAGCTTTATAATGAAGGTGAGCAAACCTCTGATGCCATAGTTTGGACTGAAGTGATGTGTCACAAGACATGACACACAACGGACTTCCTCTGACCTGATATAATGAATCGACTCGAAACCCAAGAGTGAAAGCTTCTTTAAAAAAAAATTTCCATACACGTTCCTTGCCATCGATGAAGGTCACCTTGTAGCCTTTGTCTTCCATTGTCGAAACAAACACCAGGTTCTTTTTGAGATCAAGTACATATAGGACTTCTTGCAAATGAATTGTATTACCCTGATTCAATTTAAGAGTGACATTCTTTATGCCTTTCACGGGATGTTTTGCATTGTCCCCAAGAACAATTTCCAGGTTGGTCTCCTTCTCTATCAAATTAGAGAGAGATTCTTTGTAACCAGTGAAGTGCCTTGAGGCACCACTATCAGTAAGCCAATTTCCCAGCGAGTTCGGGGGAGCAGTAGTAGAGAGGGTTGCTAGTAGACAATATTCATCTTGGTTATTGTTAACAACTTTATATTCATACCTAGAGTTTCTTGCCTTCTTGAAGGGTTGTCCTCTTCCTTGATTTTCGACATTTCTTTTACCTCTGCCATTGAACCTGCCATTCCTTTGATTGCCTTGAGAGTGATTATGATCATCGTCATGGTGTGAGTCCCTTTTATCAGAGCACTCCCTTGCATAGTGGCCCATTTTGTTGCAATTGTAACGTCGTCCTTTTCTTCCACCCTTCGGTCCAACCTTTCCTTTGGATTTAGCCCTAGAATTGTTTCTTCTTTTAGCATGAGAAGAAAAGGCAGAGGGATTGCCTTTAAGTGCGGGCATTTCTTGCTCTTCCATCCTTGTTTCTTCTTGAATACATCTTTCCATCAATTCCTCAAATCCCGGGATGACATTATTGTTGAGAAGAGTAGTCCTGAATATATACCATTCAGGTGGCAGTCCACCAAGAGTTGTGATTGTCGTTTCCCTGTCAGGAACTACTTCCCCGATAGATAGGAGATCATTCTTGATCTCGGTGGTCCTTAAGAAATATGCTTGCATACTCTCATCTTTGCCCTTCTTAATTTCCTTTAGCTTATTTCTAAGGAACAAAACTTGATTTGGATCATTAACTTTAGATAAACTCAACAGCCTATCGTAGATTTCCTTGGAGGTGGTCAGTTCGGAAACATAGGCCATCAGCCACTTGTTGATAGAGTCCCAGATGATCTTCTTTGCTTTGACTTCTCCCTTGGTCCACTTGCTTCTGGCAGTAGCAGATGCATTTGATGGAGGCGCAACAATATTGCCTCTCACATGGTCCAACACTTCTTGATCTTCTAAAGTCAGATTGAGAGACATCTTCCATCCGTGATAGTCAGACTTCTCACGGAGCTTGTCTTCGGCGGGGAAGAGTCTTGAGGACCCCATGTAGTTTTTAGGATAGCCTTGCCGACTTTCGGTGATTGCTCTTGCTCTTGCTCTTGCTTGGGCTTTGTCTTTACTTCAGCGCTGATACCATGTTGTTAAATTATGGTATGTTCTATGCTTAGAGTAGTTTACTTATTTTCTTCTTATTAATATACATTAAGTAAAGTGCAGATAGAACATTAAACGATCAACAGAAAACAAGCCAAGACAAGAGACACAAGATGTGGCAGCTAGCCAGGGACAAACCCCAATGCGGGGAAACCCTTTGATCAAATCTTTTTATCTTCAATAGTTCAGCAGAGAGAAATAGTACAAAATCAGAATTCTGTAATTTTATATCAGCAGCAGCAAACCCTAAATCAACAGAGTTGTTAAGTTATGGTATGTTCTATGCTTATAACAGTTTACTTCTTTTTTTTATTATATTCCATAGATTAGCAATCACATGTACATAAAGTAAAGTGCAGATAGAACATTAAACGATCGACAGAAAACAAGCCAAGACAAGAGACACAAGATGTGGCAGCTAGCCAGGGACAAACCCCACATTGTGTGGGGAAACCCTTCGATCAAATCTTCTTTTATCTTCAATAATTCAGCAGAGAGAAATAGTACAATAAATCTGATTTATATTAGCAGTAGAAAACCCTAGATCAACAGCATCAACATTAGTGGCTTCATCATGAAAACTAGGGCAGATGATATCTCACAAACCGACTGTCGGATCGGCTTGATTCCACCACCAAAAGTTGCGGCTTCCAGAGGAGGTTCAGATGAACCTATAGCATAGTTCAGATGAGGAGATCTTCTAGTCCACGCAGGTCAAACTTCACTTCTGCAGTTGCAACTTCAATTTCAGCAACTTCCTTCAAACTAGGGCAGTCAATATCTTGCAAACCGTCCATCGAATTGACTTGATTCCACCACCAAAAGTTGCGGCTTTCAGAGGAGGTTTAGATGAACCTACAACGCAGTTCAGATGAGGAAATCTTCTGGTCCACGTAGGTCAAACTTCACTTCTGCAGTTGCAACTTCAGTTTCAACAGCTTCCTTCAAACTAGGGCAGTCGATATCTTGCAAATCGTCCGTCGCATTGACTTGATTCCAACACCAAAAGTTGCGGCTTTCAGAGGAGGTTCAGATGAACCTACAACACAATTCAGATGAGGAGATCTTCTGGTCCACGCAGGTCAAACTTTACTTCTGCAGTTGCAACATCAGTTTCAGTAGCTTCCGGCTTCACATGTGTGAGGGAGAGACCCATTTCTGTGCAGTAGAGAAGAGACTCTTTTCTGCGCAGTAGAGAGAGAGAGATGTGATGAGATGAGTGAGTGCAAATGAGGAAAAGTCCTCCTATATTTATACACAAC
>APFE030665460.1:0-10547 GCA_000404065.3 Pinus taeda
AGTTTTATTTTGTTGACCAATATCACTTATTTATAGAGGGGTTTTTAAGTTGTAAAAATAGAGTCAATATATTGGAGGTGTCGAGGAGGGGATGTGGGGTAGGGAGAAATTATAGATATTGAGAGATATAAAAAATGGGCATTTAGTAAAAATAGAGGATATCTATTAAAAATAAAACTTATTTTTATTACAAAATTGTATTTCGGGGTTCAACAAATTTTTTTTGGAAAGTTTTTATCAATATCTAGTAAGATTAGGGTATTTTGTAATATCCCACGAACGCAAGTGCTTTGACATAAGTTGACAAAATAGAAACATGTGTTATATGACCTTTAAATTTTGAAAAAAAAATCATTTCAATAAATTTATTCCACATGGACATAGTTATTGCATAGCTCCAATTTTTCAAAAAAACATAAAAGTAAAAGTTATTTAACTAAACTTCTAAAAGAGTTTATTTTAATAAATCTATTCTACATCGACATACAATTCAATTTTATGTAATTTTAGTGATAGTTTGTTTGTCTTACACCAATATAGATCTATCTTAATCATGGATCAAGCAAGTGTCGAGAATGATAAAATCTTTTGAGGTGTAAACTTTTTAGAGTGCAAAACTCGAAAAAATATTTGCAGCTTAAGGTTTTTGTTCTCCTTGCCCCACGATAGATTCACAAATGTCGAGAAGGATCAAACCTTTTGAGTGTAAAACTTGAAATAGGATTTGTAGCTTAAGGGGTTTGGTCCTCCTTGCCCCAATATATATATATATGTATGTATGTATGTATGTATGTATGTATGTATGTATGTATGTATTTAAAATCCCCTTGGTCACTTGGATGTGTAGACTACACAACTTAACCTTTCATTGTTGGATTTCGTATAAAATTGACCAAAAAATATATGTGAATAAGGGCCAAAATGTAGAATAATGAGACTACAAATATTTTTTAAACATTTTTTTTTTATACATATAACTTTATTATAATATATACATAGTTATTTGTATTATATAAATATATACTATATATATTAAATATATATATAACAAAATAACTATGTATTTTATATAAATATTGAAAAAAAAAAAAAATGGTTAAAATTATGGGTAGTATCATTTATTCTTACATTTTGCCTTATATATATTATTACTAATTATTAGTATTATATATAGTATATATATTATATATATATATATTTTAATTTGTATTAATAATTAAACCGATTGCACATATTCGTTTATTTAATATTATTAGGGGATAATTGATTTTTTTTAAATCCCACTTACTTCTTTTCCTTTCTACATTGAATATTTTATTTGTTTAATTATTAACATATTTTAAAAGTATAAGAATTCTATACCCTATTCACACTCAAAAGTGAAAATATAAGGTTTTTTTACTTTTAGTTATTTTATCTCTCTAAAGTTAATATGAAATTATGTTACTTCACATGGATAATGAAATATTTTGTTTATGGTTGAGAGTGAAACTGAAATATTTTCACCTCATCTCCTTCATACCAACGACGTATATCCATTTTTTCCTTTTATTATAGTCGACATTGTTTTTCTCTTTAGTGAATATTTTACTTTTATTTTAAAAAGACACATGTTAAATCTACATTGTGCACAGATGAAATCACACATCGCCCTCATACTAGGATGTAGAGCAATCAAGCACAAGTTTTCCTTACCCATGGGCACTAAGAGTGGTCACAATGTGTGTACATATGGGGTAAGACTTTAGTTAATCTTACTTATTCCAAACTATAGTAATGAGATGTCAATGGTTTTCCATCAATTAAGCCTAACAAAAAGCTTTGAATCCTACTATAACTCCTCATCTTACCTCGCCCTAGGATTAGGGAGTCTATAGTTAACCAAGCATCATACCACAACATATGTATTTTTTTTAGATAAATTCAAAGTATGTGGACAATACAAGCAAGGCATTTGAAAATTTACCACAACCAAGCACCTTGATAAATATGTGGATGCCAAGAATAAATATAGCCTTGAATGGGTACTAATTATGCCCTCTAGCAAGCAGCATGTTAGTACCATGTCGAGGACTTCCACCCATGTTTCCACCATACCATATATGTGGCATGATATTGGATTCTAGCTTTTCCTTCCCTACTTATAAATTCCAATGCCTCCCTTTTTAGTTTATACATAACAATCCCTATCACTAGTATTAGTGCCAAATACAATGTTGATTAATAGATATAACCACCATTGTAAATAATCACTCTAGTCCTTGATGTGTATGTCATGCAAGATGGTGGTATCACATTAAAAAGGAGTATGTCAAAACTTCAAAAATGATGGAACCATGGAAATTCATATGGTGAATATCATACTTTCAAAATTCAAATATGGTCACATTGCTTGACATTTCATTCTTTGCTAATTCTCCTATGATGCTCTTATTTTACTTTCTCTATGAATGATATCACTAGATCTAATCTAGTGCGATGTTTTAAATATCTTGTATGGAAATTTTGTTGGTAGTTCCACTCTAGATACCTATCTAGATCCTAATCCACTTTTTATTCCCATTGGTCTTCCTTTGGCATATTTATGTTGGCATTGGCTCCACAAAACTCACTCACAAAAGTTGTTTCCATTAAATATGCTTTGGTTCCCAATCCAGGTGGTCTTCCTCTATTTTATTTAGGTTCAAGTTGTATTTGTAAAATTGATTTATAATTGTTTCTCTACGTTTCATTGTTTAGTATTTATGCCTTGTCCCAAACGAAATATTCTAAAAATTCCACTGTTAAATTTGATTTGGTGCCCCATCCAAATTTGTATCATTTTTTTTTTATGGTGGTCTTACTTTCACCTACTTATGTTGACATTCATTAGAGGAAATTTCAGCCTAAAAGTGGTCTCCTAAGGAAAAATAATAAAATAATAGCTAAAATAATCAAATAAGAGTTATAAATTTTGAAGGGAAAAGGAAAAAATCATTCTTTTAATTGTATTTTTGGCTTATCTCCTTATAGGTTTACTCAAATTTCAAGTGTAGACACTCATTGTATGTGAAATTAAATTTTGCATACAACAAGTACCCATTATGCATACTTTTGAGAAGACCCACATTGATAAAAATTGATGATACATTAAAAAACATGTTGAACACATTTTTTTAATGTATCTTCAATTATTATAAATGTGGGTCTTCTAAAAAATATGCAGAATGGGTACTCGTTGGATGAAGAATTTAATTCTGCATCCAACGAGTGTATACACTTGAAATTTGAGTAAACCTATAAAGAGATAAGTAAAAAATACAATTAAAAAAAAAGGGTAGTTTTTCTTCTTTTCCCTCGAAAATATTTACATGTACATGTATTTAAATTTAAAAGATTTTGATTGGTTTACATATTATTATATGGAAATTACGTGAAAATTTCATGGGCACTTTTAGGCTAAAATTTCCTCTAATGGGATCAACAAAACTCACTTGTAAGTGTTGTTATGCATTTCAATTCTTGATATTTATTATAGCATACCCCATATTATCCCTAGCCCCAACTAAGGGTAGAAGGAGATAGTTACTACGTTGTCCCAACCTTAAAACTCCAGTTATGGAAATGTGGTCTAAATTTTTTTACCTTTATTTACTTTATTAAACTTAAAATGGATGACATCATTATGTTCGTCTCATCGAGACCTTTTTGATGATATAAACTTTGTCTCAATCCAACTCACAAATCGAAAGATATGGTCATTCAATGATTAGCATATTAGATAATGCCACATCATCTTAACATGCCACGTGGTGCCTATGTGGATATCAGAGTCAACCACCTCACCACCACATGGAAACATTACCTTAGTTGTTGGCCTGTTCATATCAGGTCACGAATTAACCCCTTTATGGCTCACATGGCCCAAACCATAACATATATGTGATATATGTAATGTATGTGGGTGTGAGCCCTCCATGGCCATGTCACCCCAAGAAAAGAATCCCATAGGAATTTCTTGCAGTGCTCCATTTAAACTTTTGGGGAAAATGGAGTGGGGTTACATGGATTCCCTTATGGAGCCTCCTCCAACATGTACCGAAACCATTAGTTTCTGCCACAAGATCGACTCTACCACGCCACATCAACCCACCCTGTATTATTTTGTGAGGCTTTCAAATTGCAGGGGTTATGTGGAGAAGCCACCTAGTAACTTTCCACCTCGACTCAGTTCTAACCAATCTCATGGTTGTGTTCTTTCATGACTGTGCAGGTGGGCTCTAGCATTCCACATCACCCTGGGGATTAAATCCAAAATGGGTTGCACCTATTTCCATTGGCAATTTCTAGGGACAAGGTGTTGGGGTGACATTGAATGACATCGCACCATCCACGTGGCCTCCTTCTAGAGTGCCACATGTAATGTGATTTGAGCCATATCGAGCACATGATAAAATGCAAAAACAAGGTGCCATGTGGCACGCCATAAGGGAACCACGTCACCCTATTTACCATGTCATGCACCTCTTCATCCTAATTCTCACCTCAAGTTCCAACTCCTTGAATCACACATTTTCCATGTTATAAGAGAATTTGGGGTTTTCCATTCGTTGCTTTGTGTTAGGGGTGTTCAACTGGCCCCATTACACCAAGTCACATCGAGAGTAAAATCCCAGGAGATCTACATGCCCTTCTTCAAAACCATCGGATTTTGAGGCTGCCGAGATGACCCAACGACAATTATGCTCTAAGCGGATTGGTGATTCAAAATCTCCCCACACAATCCATACTATAATATGCACAAAACACCCTCATTGGCTCAGAACTCCTTACGAACGTAAATGCAGTATATTCACAACTTATACAATATATTCATAACATATGGGCCCACTTGGCCACGTCATCTCAAGGATTTTATCTTGGGATTTCTCTTCAGTGTCTCCTTTAGTAACCTTTGGGGAAAAAGTCTCAGGGTCATCCCATAAGCATGAGCACTTACTGTTCAATGACCCAAATTTTTCTCGTTTAAGTGCTTGTTCACTGCATATGGTCACAAGAGCAAAGAGGGCTTACATCATTCTCCCTCCAGGGTACTAAGGTTTTAGCCCCACGCATATATGTATATATGAACACATTTACAATTATTTGTACAGCTCTTAGAGCTATCTCTCCATATCTTTTTAGAGGCTTTCACCTAGCCTAGGAATATATATAGCTATATCTATATAAATATATATATATATAATATATATATATATATATATATATAGAGAGAGAGAGAGAGAGAGGAAGAGAGAGAGAGAGAGAGAGAGAGATCCCATGACCTTATAAGGCCTCTAACCTAGCCTACTATTCATGTCTTTAGACACACAAACACATTTATTCATGTCTATTGAATATATGTGTGTGTGTGTGTTGAAAAATGTAGCAAGAAATTCTTAATTTGATTTTGCCTTAGTAAAATTAAGGAAATTTGAAATTCAACATCAGTAGACAGCTTGGATTAGTTAACTGATTTGACATGGCACTTGTCACTGAATTAAATAAGTTAGTTAGGGGCATGAATTTCAGTTGTATGTAGTGATTCATAAATTTTAGGAGCCTACTTTGAGTTAATTTGAGTTGTAATCAGTTAAAATAGTTCTAACTGTTAATAGAACTAGTTAGTGTCCAGTTAAGTAGTAGGACATCAAAGATCATCTAGGTAATTGATCAATCAAATAATAATTAACTCATGCATGCAAAGAATACGAGTTGCCCAGTTGTGGTGGAGTTTCCAAGGCAGATAACCAAAAGTTGTAAACTAGTTGAGTGTGCAGGTGTTGCATGAGGTCAAGTGGACCATCCTTGGGAGTTACATAATCAATTAGAGGAAATCCATAAATAATAGGGGCCCAATTACTTAGGAAGAATGCAAGGAAATAGGGGCATGCTGGGCTGAATTGGTTAAGTACTAGCCAAATCAGTCATTCAGTAGGAGAGAATATAATTGCTTTTGTAGGTTGAGCTCTGGCATTGAGCTCACAATTGTAATAGCTTCTCTTACTCACTCGATTAATGAACACAAGGCTAAAGGGGTTTTAAGCAGTTGCTTTCCCATAGATAAATCTCTGTGCATGTGTGTTAATTCTTCTTACACGTTTATGATTATTGTTCTAAATTGTGAATTGGATTCCGTAGAGTAGTAGAATAGGATCGTGCCTTGTGATTTAGATTAAAATTTCATGAGCAATTACAATTCTACACCATAATTTCTAGAATATATATGTGTGTGTGTGGGCAATGCTATCCTTCATGAACTTGTTAGTAATAAAACTAGGCATGCTAACCAACATTATAACATCACAAAAGAAAACTTGACATGGATATGTCCATTCATTATACTTAGACCCATTGGACAAATTTCACACTCATATCAATTCATAGATCTACATGCATGTTAGGTTGATTGTAAGATGTAAAACAAGCTCATAAATACATACGAGAATCCATTCAGTTACTTAAGAATCTTACATGAAAATCAACATTCCTTATACATGTAGGAAATCACATTCCACATTAACTCACAACTATTAGACCAATACATTGATTCAATACCATAACAGACCTTAATCCTACACATCAAACATATGCCTAAAAATCAATGCACAAAGGCTTGAGTATACTTATATTATTAAGATGTGCTCAATAAATAAGATTTGGACTTCAAATCTCCACCCAACGTTAGACCCACTACAACCAAGCCTTTCTTGCAGTATTCACCTTGAAGCGAGATTCTAGAGTTTGAGTCAGAGTGATTTTAGATGAATTTTTAACTATTATTATCAACTAAAACAAGGTGTCTTGAGGTTTCCTCACCTCCACTCACTAGCTATAAAAAAAATAAACACAATGAACCACTTTGCTCACATACATCCATCATCCACTTAGGGGATTAAACCAATATCATCAACTGAAATAGGGTGTCTGAAGGCCAAAATTTCTTCACCCACTAACTATTCAATGAATTCATATTAGGCGGGGAACACTATCCTTTATTCAAAGGGATTTGCAATATCCCAACATTTCTAGGGATTTAGACATAGAGAGTATCAATTTATATGTGGATATAAATATATATGGTCAATAATAAGGAGGTTTTGTTAGTTGTGTTACCTCTAAAGGAATAAGAGAGCACTCTCCAACAACTTCTCAGTTGAACTCTCACTTGTTTTCTTAGCCCAACCCCATAGAGCTACCATCAGGGGTTATCGACCCACTAGCCCTTGGTGCCTCCACCTCTCAAAAGCTTTCAACCATCATAGCTTTTAGTGGATTTATCAACCGTAGAAGGCACAACAACTACGAAATGATTATTAGCGAGCAAGCCTTTTGGGTTTCTTAGCTGGACTATCATCTAAGCTCACTTTATAATTATTAACCAATAAGCATCATGGGTTTCTTAATTGTTCTATCAATAGAGCTTCCATCTCCTTGAATTCTCTTAGTCTCTCTATTTTTATCTGGCCTCTCGGCGATTCAAATTGATCGTCCAAGAGCCTCACGACCTCCCTATACTTTTCATGTTCCCTTTCTCTGCATGTATGTATGAATTCTTGAATGATCGTCTTTTTCAAAGGATCCTCTCGACCTCCAATCTTTTCCTTCCCTTCCTCATTCTAACTACTTGAGGATATCTTCTTCTTGTCCTTCTTCCCAGATGAAAAATTTCTCCCTCCCCATGTTCTACGTGGACCCCATTTCTTGGTCTACACGGTCTAATTCCTTGGGTAGCATAACCCACTCCATCCATTTAATTTTTTCATTTTCATGGCTTGCATTATTATCCAAGGAGGAATGGTCCTTGTACTCTTTTCCATCTCCCTATTAGTGGCATAATCCAGCCCATTAAAACCACTCAATCAACCCATGGCTGATATTTAAAACAACCAACTCCCTCAAGCAATCTCCCTCCTCAAGCAATGAGATTTGTGTCACTTTCTATCAACCATTTTAATTTATGGCCACATAATGACAAAGAATTATTTTCAATATTTACAATGAAAATTAGCCCACAAAAGATGTCACATTATGTTTTGGTGCATTTTCCCAACTCTTTCTTTATTATTTTTTCCAATAGTTCTACACTAATATATGATCCAAATATTGCTTAACATTTTGTTTCCAATGCAATTCCTTTAATCTATTTAAATTAACATTGGATCTATATTTCCTTTCGTGTTGAATTCAAGTAATTGCCCTAAAGTTTTGTTTTATAACTAAAAAATTGACAATTTATTATGTTTTGTATAATCCTAGATTCCATTTTCTTTCATTCTTCTCCTTAATGCTAAATATAAAAGTAGCTATTGGATCAAAAGAGAACCTTTACCCATCCCACATTGATTATCTACTTATAATGTATAGGTGAGAATGAATGGATTATATTTTAGTGTAGTATGAGGCCCACGTCATTATGATTAGGTTCTAACTCAATATATTTTATATGGTGTGCTAACCTAAAATTAATAATTATGTCGCAAAATTCATTTAAAAGTGTAAAACTATAATGATTTATTTTTAAGTAATTCATGTCACAATAGTTATGTTAATGCCATAGTGAGAAATCTTCCCACTTGGTAATTCATTTAAAAGTGTAAACCTAGAATCATTTATTTTTAAGTAATTCATGTCACAATAGTTATGTTAATGCCATAGTGAGAAATATTCCCACTTGGTATGTTTTTTTTAGCAAAATAACCTCCAAACTGTTCTTTGTGTAATTCATGTCATCATAGTCATGCCCGGGTATGTTATTTTAATAGAGAACCTATAATTCTTTCTAATTTTATGTAATGTACATCATCATGTTCATGTTAGTGTTACAATGATATTTATGCGTTTAGGCATGTATTTTAACAAAAAAGTGAAAATATTTGAATTTTTATGTAATTCATGTCGACATAGTCATGTAGGCATTCTGTTTTAAGGAAAACTCAAAAATATTTCAAATCTTGTTAAGTTTTATCCATATTTCATTTTTTTTGAATATTTTCTAAGATACTTACTATTGGGAATCATGATTGTCATTAGACTAAAACCCACATGTGTTAGTCAATGATCACATCGCTAGAGATAAGGATCCACAAGAGGCAGTTAGTCCATATTGTGAAGCACAGGAGGAGTGCTCGTTTATCCAATGTCCAATAATCTCTCCCTTAGCGCCAACAAGGTTTGTATTGAACTCGTCACCTACCCTATGATACGACTTATTGAGAATCACAATTTTCATTAGAGCAAAACCCATAAGTGTTAGTCAACAATCACATCGCCAAAAATAAGGATCCACGGGAGCCAATTAGTCCATGTCGGGAAACACATGGGGAACATTGATTTATCTTATGCTTGACACTTACAATATCTTATATTAACTTGAACCCCATAATCCCATGCAAGTGTTGTCTAGTTTAAAAATCAAAACACATAATTTCATGTGTTGTGAAATAATTTATAATATAGTAGTTGATGCAGGAGCATCTTTCCATTGTTAAAAATACATGTAGTTAATTTTTCATAAGTTTAGGATGTGTCTAGAGAATACTAAACTATGTAAACTTCTAGAAACTATATGTAATTGGAACTAATTGTATTTATTTAAAAAAGAATGCTCCTAAGAATATGTAAAATTCTAGAAACGATATATTTAGAAAGTAGGCTCCTAAGTTTGTGAACATTCCTCACAATTTCTTCCAATTTATAGGAAAGCAATTATCTCTTGAAAATTCTAGAATTTTCCTTTCTTTGGAATAAATAAGGATGTAATGAATTTGTTAAACAAAAAAAGAACCAAACTCCTTAATAAATAAAATTGTGAGTAATTTGAAATTTATATTTGATTGTAGTATTGTGATAATTTTGTGTTTAATAATCATACTACAATTATATCAATATACATGTTAACACAATTTATTTAATTAAAAAATTACAAATATTTATTTTTAAACTAATTTACGTTATACATATCATAGCCACATAATAATTACTTATAATCATAATCCACATCATAATTACTTATAAGCATAATCTTTTTTGTCATTTTTTTATATAATAATTACTTGTAATCATAATCCACATCATAATTACTTATAATCATAATCATTTTGTGATTATATATATATAATATATATATATATAATAATATATATTATATAATTAATTAGATTTTTTTTTCACATATATGTTATACTTATTAAAAATATTAAAAATGATAAAAACTAATAAATTTATAAAATGGTAAAGTAAAAAGTACTCATTATATTGTTCTCATACAATTTTAAATTCGTTAATAAAGTTGAAATTAAAATTTCAATTTAATAACAAATTATTTTGTTTGGATACATTTTTAAAGTTTAAAAGGTCATTCAAACTTTTTGATGGAAAGTGTCATTCATAAAAATAGGCTTTGCTGATGAGAGCGCAAATGTCATTGAATTGAATTGACTTGACTTAAGTCTAAAAGGAAACCAAAAAAAATCTATTTTCACTTATTTAGCTTTTGAAAAAATATGTTTTTTCCACTAAATATTGTC